>PVIR01024365.1:0-26027 GCA_004026965.1 Petromus typicus | reverse complement strand
CTGAGGACAGCTACCCAGGGAAGCTTTCATTCCCCCAGCTCTGCCCTGCAGTCACCTGGCCTGGGCTCTGCCTTCCCCCTGGACCTAGCTGATCTCCAGAAAGCAGTTCTCCCTGCCAGTTTCTCTGGAGCCCTGCAGCCATCCCCTCCTTCAGCCCATGGTGGCTACAGCTCTGATTTATTAGCTCTGGATTTCTTATTTGTTTTATCAATGTGCTTTTAATGTGATTCTTCATTTCTACCTTGAACCTAGTAATGGCAGGTGGAGCCATATTTGGCTCACATCATAATCTAGTTAAACTCTTATATTCAGAATGAACAGTAAGAAAATCCAACAAAACATTGCTGTAAAACTCAGGAAAACAATCACAGCCAGTCGGTCTATGTCAGGATCCTGGCACGGCAGCAGCGTTCAGACCTACTGCTTCCACCTGAGACAGCGACGCGCTAGGTGTGGACGGACGGCTGGGTTTCTTTATAGATTTTACTTCCTGTATTTCTAGAACTTAGCAGCAAATATCTATTCATTCAGTATTTGCCTATTGAATACATACTATACTGAGCTTCAGGGAAGTATTTTTATTTTTAAAGATGAATTATCTTGTTAATATAATCCATGAAATAAACAAAACTCCTAGAATCCACACATTCTCTGAATAATAAATATATTAAAATTGCATATTCTAATTTCCTACTGTAAACGCAAGTATAAATATTTCTTGAAGGATAAGCTATTGTTATTGTCATTTAATCCTAACTGATCTGTTCATCGAAACTTGGGATGGCTGCACTACTCCCAGGGTTTTCCCAAAGCCAGCAGCTTCTCTGAAAGACAGCCCTCACCACCTCTGTGGCCTAGGCGACTCTGATTAATACAAAGTCCTCTCAAGAGTATGGCTGCCTGTGCAGGGCAGAGTGACACATGACTGCAATGTCTACACTCTAGGAGGCTGAAGCAGGAGAATTTGAAGTTTAAACTCAGGCTGGACAATGTAGCAACTTAGTAATACCCTGTCTCAAAATAAGAATTAAAGAAAAGGCCCGTGGGGGGGGAGGGGCGGTGTGAGGGTATAGCTCAGTGTGAAGGCCCTGGATCCAACTCGCAGTGTCACAAGAAGCAAGAAAACAAGGAAAGAAGGTTACTACAGAGCTGAAAAAGCTAGAAAACAATAGCTCAAATTTAGGGAAAGAATCTTCTGGTAATTTCTAGAAACTACTGAGAGTCCTAGCTCTGCATCCAGTTCTCCTCATGTCCCCTGACACTCTCCTCCCCGTAGTATAGTTGGACTTTCACTCCCAAACACAATAAAGGAAATAGTCTGCAGGGAAACACTCCAAGTCTTGGCTCCTATAGGCAAAATATATTACTGTACGTGTTTTCCTATGACTTGGAAAAGAAGCAGTGTGAAAAGAGGAGGGATTTTATTACGAGCTGGAAAGCCTCCATCCAGCCCTTCCCAGGTGATGTTCAGGGTTTATTGCGTTACTGTCCTTCTTATATGGGACACTGACCACAGACATATTCACCCTTTATAACCATTGGCCTTGTACACATTATTGAATGTTTAACCATAGATAGGGATCCTGTCGTATTTTAAGTTTCAGTGTTTCGCAAATGATTTTAAAATCTCCATTTTGAACAACATTAAAAGACAGCACAGAGAGTATAACTGTGGTTGTCTAAACCTAAGATGACAACTCTGTCTCTCTAATGATCTGCCCCATTGGGGTTGGGGAGCTGAAGAAAATCTTGGAGAGGTATTTAAGAGTGCCAGATGTCTACAGAGATTCATGCAAATCAGAGGATGCGGACAAGGGAGGGGGCTCGTGGTCACCTGGGAGGGCTGCCACTGTTTGAAGACGGCCTCCTTTACCTTCCCATTTATCTCAGATGGCACCAGCACATGGAGAACAGACACAGTGGGGTGAAAGGGACCATCTGCTGTCAGCCCCCTCTGGGCGTCTTCAGGAGGGTCAGACAGGCGATGCTGGCTTCACACTGCCTTCACACTCCACCCCTGTGCTCCATGCTGGGTAGATTGTTCTTTTTTTTTAGTTTTTTTGAGACAGGGTCTCGCTTTGTAGTTCAGGCTGGCCCTGAGCTCAGCCTCCAACTCACATCACAGCAATCCTCCTGCCTCTGCCTCCCGAGTGCTGGGATGACAGGCGTGAGCCACCACGCCTGGCACTGTGGTATGTGGTGCTGATTGCTGCTGGGCGTGAGTCTCCACACCCAGCGTGGTATGTGGTTACCGGGGATTGAACCTGGGTCCTTGTGCTTGCAAGACAGGCGCCGGAACCACTGAGCTAACTCCCCGGCCCTGGGTAGATTGTTCTTATGGAAAATGTAACCAAGAAGGTTTTGTACTTCGGTCTGACTGACCCTGCAGTTCCCACGTTGTGCTCTGTGCCTGTACTATTTCCCCTCAGATGATTTTCTTTATTATGTTTGAAACAAAGTCTAACTATAGTACAAGGAAAAGAATGTCAAGGGATATAGAAGACAGCTGTATGTGGAAACAAGACTTTCAGTGGTTTCTAGAAACTACCAGAAGATTCTATCATGGGTGTGTCCTGAGGTGTGTGTCTTCATTTCTTTTCATGAGGCACTGGTGGACTAGAACTGTAGGTGGCACTCTGCAAATGGCCATAGGCCTCCTGGCATCTCCTGAGAGCCTGAACAGAACAGAGGAAGGAGTGTTTGCCCTGTTTGCTTCCTGCCTGACTTGTAGCCAGAGCTTCTTAGCCCATCTTCCTTTCCATCCTAGGCTTAGCTCACACCCTCTGAAGCTCCTGCTTTCTTGAGCTTGCAGATGGGTCCAAACCACTGCGCCAACGTCCTGAGCCTTCAGCTCACAGAAGGCTGATGGAGACCTTCTCGGTTTCCAGAATGGCATGAGCCCTTCCTTCACACAGTGCTTCTTTTACACATCTAAAACACATGTGTGTAGGTCCCACTCCTCCTCCTTCTCTGGAGAACATTGACTAACATGGAACTGACACGTCGGTTCCGCCATTTGTATCGAGTCTGAGACCCCCGATACTGATAGAGACAATTCAGACTTCCCAGGACCTCAGAGCCCTGTGCTGAGCGAGGCAGCAGTAAAGCTTCGTCCTCAGCTCTGCCACAGTCTGTGTCTGCTGTCAGAGGAGGAGGAGAGATGAGCACGGATCCAGAACACTCTTCTCAACAGCTGAAACTGCGGAGTCTGTGGTGACATGGGAGAAGACCCCGGCTGGCCACATCTGCAGTGTGGCTTTTGCTCAAATGTGTTACTCACATTTTCTGAACTTGTGTTTCCTCAGCTGGGAAAACAGAAACATTATCTACACCATTGAGCTGATTGGAGGAAAAGGGAAGAAAACAGATACTGGCACTAGTGCTGCATCCTGCAATCCCAGCAACCCAAGAGGAGATCAAGACTGAGCCCAGCTTGGGAGCTGTAGTGAGATTCTGCTTCAGGATTCTAAAAAAGGGCCTAGGACTGCCCCTCAGTAGCTCTAGATACAACCCCAATACCGCCCCCCCCCAAAAAAATGCTGGTGCCTGGTACAGAATGACGGCATCCTTCTACAGCATGAGGCCAGAGAATGTGATCTTCCACTCCAACATACCCTTTGCTTCCTGCTCTGTGAGATGGAGACGCCCACCATTCACTGCACAGGAATCGCTGAGCACTCGTCACTGAGGAGAAACCCCACAAGGGCAGCACTTCTGTCTCAGGAACAGGCTCCAGGAGTGACTTCCGCTCCTGCTCCAGCTGGAGCACAGCTGGAGGGGGGAAGCAGGGCAGAGGGAGCACTGGTGGGAAGGAGCAGGGACCACAGACCACAGATGTGTGAGCATATGAACCTCAATAGGAGAAGCTAACTCCCCAGGGCTATCAAGTAATGCTCACCCCAGCCAAGTCCCCGCTCCTGGGTCCCTATAAGTCAGGTTCATAACCCTCGTTCTCCATAAGAGGAGACCAAGGACCAGAGAGAAGTGGACTCTGTCTACCTGCCAAGCCCTATTGCCTCTTCAGAGCTCCACTGCTGCTGCAGAACGGAAAACAGGCCGATAACTTCTGGATCCAGGGCATGCAGCTGGGAACGGTGGGTGGAAACTGCAGGAAGGCGGTTTTGGCTCCACATCAGAACATATTCCAGAACACTTGTTCTTGGGTGGAAGGCGCTGCCTATGCAGAAGTGGTCTCAGGGCTGTAGATGCAAGAGCATTGCATGGAATGGGGTTTGCTGAGATGCCCCTGCACTAGGTGCCTTTTAATTAAGGTTCCTTCCTGACCCAGAAGTCCATCACTTGTGATCCTGTCATTTGCCAAATTTGGAGGGCAGAGTGAGCTCTGCTTCCCTTGCTTGTTCTCCTCTACCAACTGAACAGTCAGTGCTGCCTGAATATCTGATAAGTGAAGATTTTCAGGCCGTTCAGCTTCCTTCAAAGGCCCCTTGCAGCCCACCGTGAGCTGAAGGGTCTTTCTGTCTCCAGCAGCGCTGGTCCTGCCGCTGACTCCCGCCTCTGCCTCCGGGGGCCAGCATACCCTCCAATGCGAAGAGTCCCCAACCCCAGCCCTTTTCTTCCTCACAGTCTTGCATTTGGGGTGGTAACTCAATAGTTCACAAAAACTTAGCGAAGTAGGAGGAAACATAAACTGTGAAATAACCCACTTTCTTGCACACAAAACCTTAAAAAGAAAGCCAGCACCAGTGTTTAAATATCTCACAAGGTTCACATTGTATCATGGAATTATTTTTAATGAAGCTGTTATTATGCTATAGGAATGCAGTAAAACATCTGCAACCTGAAATTTCCTATTTTTATCACCTCCTGTAAATTTTTCAAAATGATTTGTTTCAAAATGTGTACAAGAATAATTGGATAGAGACTTTTTGTGCCAACTTTCCATTTGGAACAAAACCTAGAGAGTGTTACTTCATAAACCACTGAAAATCCAAGCCCGAAATGAAAAGGGCAAATATTATGGGATATAAATATAATCAAACATAATAGACCCTGGAAGGAACCATTGATTTACCCACTCACAGGGTGTGGTCAGGACAGGGACCTCTTTCAAAGTGTGCACAAATAATTGGATTTACTTCCTGTTCAGAGAATTGTTATGCATGACACAAAATGCTGATTCTACACTGGTTAATTCTCAGGCAAAGCACTATTCTGATTGTTCACCTTAACCACACATTATCTTCCTTAATTTTTTTTAACACAAATGTGAGCTAATCCTTCCTCTAAACTGGCCAAAAGAATAACTCTGAAGTTCAGGTGCCAGGCAAGTGTCCTTCAGTGTGTACAGCTGAGTGGAAGAAGCTTTGCATGATGTGATCAGTTACCACAATCCCACCAAACAGCCAGTTATGAATCATGCTTCCCACCCTGCAAATGGGTAAGAAGATATTGGTTATTCCATAATTTTAGATGCAATTTTCAGCCCGCACTTCTCTTCAGTCATTCTTGAAGATCAGCCCCTCGGGGAGCAGGTAAAGCTGCCAGCACCACAAATCAAGTTACACCTTCGCTGACACCCTCACAGGGGTGTCCGACTGTCCGGGGCCAGGTCCTGCTCTCACGAGCAGCCCCTGGCATTAAACAGAGGAGTACAGCCTGCCATCTGGCTCTCTGAGTAGAAATCTTTTTCTGTACAACAATTCAAACCCACCTACCCCCGTGTCCAGACTTCCAATCTTTGCTAAGATAGCCTCCATCTCTCCTCATCCATTCCAAACAGGGGAAATTTAGATGGACTGAAAGAAGTGAAATGTTCAGGTCTTATTAACATGTGTCCTTACCCTGTTTTGCAAAACACATATGCTGGGATCCCTTTGATAAAGCGTGCTTCATACCGGAGGAATCGACCAGCCATTGTTTCTTACTGTGTCAACCCAGCACTTTTCCAGGGAGCACAACCGGAAGCCCGGTGCACCAGCGGCAGCGGCTGCGGATGTAGGTGGTTAGAAGTACCCAACTTTCCCTGCAGCACTGGAGATGAGATGGAATCTCCCACCCTCCGTAGCAGCTCCCACTGCAGAGGTCTATGCTAACTCACCAGATCAAATCACAGCAGGAAAAATAAGAGCACAGGAAGCCACCAGAGCCACCAGGCCACTGCAGCGAGCTGGCCATCACTGCAATGGCCTCACTCAGCTGCCACAGAGCGAGTTCAGGGTTCAGTCGTGAAGGTGACTCTTCCCCACTTTCCTTGTCTTTTGCCCAGAACAATAGACAATCAAGGTCACAAAGCCTGAGTTCTCTCTGTTCCTGCTGCTGAAAAAAAATTTTCAATGGACTCTTACAAACACATGAGATTTTCTTAGAGACTTCCTGTCTTTGATTTATAGAAATGAATAAAATGAGCCTCCTATAGGGGAGAGAAGAGTATTCTCATGTCTGCCATGTAAACGCCAGTGGGATCTGAAGCACCTTTGCGGCAAGTCTTGGTGCAGAAGGGAGCTGGGAACTGTGAGACCTTACTCCAGCGTGGCTGGAGCTGAGCGAAGCTGGTGGAGAGTCCTCTCCTGGAGCCCCTGGGCCGGCTCTCCCGGCGGGGACCGGCCGATACCAGCCAGGCAGGTGGGGCCAGCTGCCCAGTGCCTGCCTGGGTGTGGCTCACACTCCCCGGCTGGAAGAGAGCTGTGGAATGCGTGCAAATCCTCTCTCGTGCAAACGCAGCCATGTGCAGTGCACGCGCGTGCTGCCCACACAGCCAGGGGGAGTCTTCACCCTAGCTGAGCAGCTATGGGTGAGTGGCTTCTCCTCCAGCTGCAAAGAGGGTCATTTTCCAGCTTCTCTCAGCTTCTGCTTCCGCTGCAGAGGCCTGCGGTGGACGAGGAGCTGAGGATTAACTACGGAATGACACCGCCCATCCGTGTAGCTTAAGGCCACACGCACAGGAGACAAATTTCAGCCGCAGAGCCACCTCTGTCCTCCTCTGCACAGCTCGTAACTTACCCGCCTTTCTTAGGGGCTTGACCCTCTGGAAACTCAGAGTTCCATGGCTCTGTTCCCCGCAAAGCATGTTGATGTCTCTCGGAAGGGCGACCATCGGACCGGTCGGTACCTGCCGCACACTCTTGCCTTTATTAACCTCACAGTTACTCTTCATCCATAACATTTGTGTCTATAACCACGAAAAAATAACTAAAAGGCTCTGTCGTACACATTGGGAAATCCGACTTACATAATTATACTTTTCCTGGGGTGCAATACAGTCGCCAGGACAAACATCTCGTATTTCTTTGGCTAGTGATGAATCTTTGTCACATTCAGACTTTCTGGGTCACGCCTACGGGTGATTCGCCAGGCTGGCCGCGAGGGGGCGCGAGAGCTAACAGCAACGACCCAGCGCGGTGCGAGAGCCGCCTGGAGAAAAGGAGGCGAAGAAGGCCAGGCCAGGGAGGGCAGAAGAGGAGCGGAGGCCAGGGCACAGGGGCAGAGCGTGGGCAGCTTTGCGGGAGGGAGCCGGGGCTGCGCGTTCCTTCAGGCTGCTGCTTGTTCCGGGTCTGCTAGAGAAACGATGGCCACGTGGCCAGGAGCTCCTGCTGCCTGGGACAAGGGGACTGGGCTGTTGGTAGGAGTGAGGTGGAGTCACAGCCATCTGACAGGGGTCCTGGGATGGATGGGTGGGTGGATGGGTGGGTGGACAGCGAGGGAGGGGGAGGGAGGAGTGGAAGGATGGACTCCTGCGGACTGAACCCAGGGCTTGTACTCTGAATAGCCCCAAGTGCACTCACACCTTGTGTCTTTGGACACAAGGTCTCACTGCATGATCAACTGCCCCGTTTACACTCCTCCAGCCTCAGCCTCCCGGAGTGCTGGGACCACAGACATGCAGTTCCCTTGCTAGCTTGTGCTCTGTGGCTCTATGTTTGTCTTTCTGGGTCTCCATCTCTGTCTGTCTGTCTGTCTGTCTGCCTGCCTGCCTGTCTGGCTCTCCCTCTCCTCCCTCCCCCACCTCTGGTTCCCAAGCTCTAACCAGGGCCTCAGGAATGCTAAGTATGGCTGTACCGCTGAGCTACACACCCAGTCTGAACCAGATTTTAATCCTACTGATAAGATTTATGCTTTGTTTTCCTATGCAACAGCCTCAGCCTGCTCAGCCTGGGAGAGGCAGAGTGGGGAGTGGACCCCGATCAGCAGGGGACAGCCGCTGCTGCTCAGCGCTGTGGCTGGCTCAGTCAGCCGCCCTCTCTGCCCCATGCTGCCCTGTGGCTGGCTCAGTCAGCCGCCCTCTCTGCCCCATGCTGCCCGGCATGTTGCTGCAAGGTGGATGGGAGGCACCTGTTTGAGGCCTGACAGGGAGGAACCAGCCGTGCCCTAAGCAGCAATGTCCCAGACCATGAGAGTGGGAGGGGGAGGGGGGAGAGATGGGGAGGCCCGGCACATTGTGCTCGGTGGACCCCCAAGGAATGACCACCTGACACATGGACTCTGGGTTATGGCCCAAATTTTAGTTGTAACCTATGGACAGAGTCTTGAGTTAGGACCTGAATGCCAGCTGCTTGTGCTTCCAGATGGTCTCAGATACGGAGTGAACCCTTATAGGGCTCAGGAAGGAGCAAGACAGCGTCCTTTCCTGTGGGGTTGACTGAGACGTCCTGGGTCAGTGTGTCTCTGAGGACACTGAGATTGGCCTGTGTACAGGAGGGAGACTGTGAAGGCTGTGAGGAGCCGGAGTCTCCACTCACCAGCTCAAGTTACACCAGCCCCAGGAAGGAACGGAGTTCATAGTCGAGGGTCCATGGTGTCTCTGCAGTATTTGCCTCCTCCTTCACTTATTCAGCTGGTTTAACTGACTTTATCCACTAGAGTCTAGTCCCACTGAGCTGTTATTTTGCATGTGGCTGGACAGAGGTCGAGGGAGGAGCTGCAGGTGCTCACGCTGTGAGGGAGGGTTTCGGGTAAGAGCCCTTCCGCTGGCTGAAGTTTGGGAAATGGACTCAGGAGTGGGTGACCAGGAAAAGCTGGAGGGAAGGACCAGCTCCTGTAGCTCTGTGCTACCTGCTACCTCCACAGTTGACACAGGTGCTAATATGGTTTAGATCTAGGGTCTCCCCAAAGCCTCTATGTTCAGAGTTGGGGTTTGGGGAGAAGACTGGGTCAGAGGTGCTGTAGTCATTAGTGCATGTGTCCATCGTGAGTCCATGGGTGAATGTGCTGGTAGGAAGTGGGACCTTTTGAGGTGGCTACTGGGATATGACCCAGAGAGGGGCACTCTTGTGCTGCCTCCTCCTCTCTCCTTCCTTACTACCATGAAGTGAACAGCTTGCCTCCACCATGACATTTCTGCGTTGGAGACGGCCAATCATGGACTGTGTCACTGAAACCATGAGGCAGCATAACCCTCTCCTCCTATAAGATGCAAATGTCAGGTATTGTGTCTTGGCCACAGGAAGGCTGATATTGTCGGCTGTCCAGTTCCCCTAAGAAGCTTTTCTCCCCTAACTCTGCATCCAAGACCAATTATCTTAGCCACTTTTCTCACTGCTGAAACAAAATACCCAACATCCAAATGTAAAAGACAAAATGGTTACTTTTGGCTCAGTTTGTAGAGGTCCACAGTGGGCTGGCTGCAAGGTAGGGTGGCTGGGCAGAGGGGCATTGCAGAGAAGACATAATCCATGGCAAGCAGAAAGCAGCAAATTGGTAAGGGTGGCAGCGACAGCAGCAGCAGCAGCCTCACCTCTGTCCTTTCCAGGGCACCTGCCCTTTGGGTGGTGTCATCACACTTGGGGAGGGCTTTCTCATCGTCCACAGGCAGAACCTTGCCAAACCATCAGCAGATTAAATTAGTCATCACTTGGCCGGGGAGTTAGCTCAGTGGTTCCGGCACCTGTCTTGCAGGCGCAAGGACCTGGGTTCGATTCCCCGGTAACCACATACTATACTGGGTGTGGAGACTCACACCCAGCAGCAACCAGTACCACATACCACAGTGCCGGGTGTGGTGGCTCACGCCTGTAATCCCAGCACTCGGGAGGCAGAGGCAGGAGGATTGCTGTGATGTGAGTTGGAGGCTGAGCTCAGGGCCAGCCTGAATCACAAAGTGAGACCCTGTCTCAAAAAACCTAAAAAAAAAAATAAAAATAAAAAAAATAAATTAGTCATCACACCTTTAACCAAGCACCACACACTCTAGAGCCAGCCACCTCTGAAAAGCCCCACCTGTGACTGCAAAGGCTTTGGGGGGGGGGTGGGCACATAAATTCAAGTCGTGACAGAACCAGACCTGGCCCAGTTGATACCCAGGGAGGGTAGGGCTGAGTCATGTTGGTGCCACCTGGACATGAGCACCCGGCCCCGTGGGCCCAAGAATCACTGCTCATCTCAGCTGGAGACACACGACTGTCTGCATGTTTGCTGGTGTCGCACTCAGAGGGGCTGCATGGGAGAGAAAGCTTTGGTGGATACACGTGTCAGGCTTTTCACAGATGCAGAGAAGGATCCCAAGACAAGAACAATGGAATTGATGGCTCTTGCGAGTCACTGTGCATTAGAGAAAGACAATATGAGACTCAAGGCCATGAATCATCCACTGAAAGCAAAATGTGGAGGTCTAGGAGCCTCTTTGAAAGCATCAGAAGAGACTCTTATCTCCTAAAGCAGCAGGATAGAGAAGCCCAGGATAAATAAGGTCCAAAACTTAATGATAAGAATAGCAGCCTTCCAGAGCATGGTGAGCTCTTTGGAATTTTAGAGGCCTGGGAGGAGGAGCAGGACTCTACAATGCGGATGGGTAACGAACATGAGCATGAATGCTTCCAAAACTTTTGAGGCTTCTCTTGGAGCCTTCTAAGCCTGAGTAGGAGGCTGTATGCCTTTTTTGCTGGAATATGGTATTTGCATCTCTACAAGCCCCAGGATTTTCACCAAAAGTCTATATTTCACCCATCCTACCAGACCCATAGTAGAGTCAGGTAAAGGACACATGGTAATGAAGTGTTGGGTGTGCTGAGGAGGGAAAGCAGTGATATTCCCACAGGGCTGCAAGACCAGCCTACAAGTGCGAGCCAAAGTCAAGACTGTTTATTGACTGGGCCTGCGGGAATGAGGCAAAATGCACACAGCACACAGTTGGGTATGGATGAGCTTTTTTATACGCAAGAATCTTCTGCAGTAGATGGCTTGACCGGCAAGGACCCTAAAGATGGTTTAATCATGCTGCTAGGATAACTCTGGGAACTTTGGAGAAAATTACGGCCCATGCTAAATAAAGTTGCTATGCTAGAACTACTTTAATAGACGATGGAAGAGGAGACAAATAAACCTGACTCTGAGCTGGTGTCCTGGCCCAGGACCCACTAATGAAAGAATAGGCCTCAGTAACTGAACACAGGGCTGACGCTCACTCACCACAGCACTGACTCCAGCATCCTTGGCCAAAGGGTCTAGGGTCATGCATTTTATCAACTATGCAATGGAGAAGCAGTCTACTCAGACATTTGGAAAAGCATTGGCCACAGGATTGGAGTTGGTATTCACATGCAGAGGACTCAGGACTCTAAGGCTTGCCTGGCACACTGCGGTGGACATAGACAGTAGTGCTCTGGTTCACAACAGCGAACTGGATCCATAGACCCACCCAGTGATCATTTTCCTATTTCACAGGGTCTCAGTTACTTTTTGGGTTGCTAAGACAAAATAACTGACACCCACATGGTAAGGGAGAAAAGGTTTATGTGGTTCGCAGTTCATACAGCCTGCTGTCCATCAGCTGGCTCCAAGGCCGGGCGGATGGCAGAGTGTATCACAGAGGACAGACAGTTCACAGGGGGCAGAAGGCAGCAGCAAAGGGCAGCCACAGCTCTTTGCATCCCTTTTCTCTTACCCAGTCTTAGAGCGGGAGCACTCACACCCTTGACTCTAATGCCCTTGCTCTTAGCGTTACACCATGAGTCAATCCCAGTACCACATATTCTAGATCTGCTCATGTCCCAAATGCCCCATCTATGACTGCATAAGGCTTTGAGGGGCCTTCTAGACACAGGCACATGTGCCATTGGAATGGAAGTACTTGGAAGTTGGCAGAAGGCGAACATTAGTTCCTAAACCTCAGAGCTAAGAGTACTCATAGATGGGAAATCCAAATAAAAAGCTCTACAACTCCTCACTAACCAAATCATTGAATGAAAACCATCACACTTGTGTTAGCTACTATCTTCTCATTGCTGAAGCAAAGTACCTGTCACCTAAAGTTGGAGGGGATGGGTTGTGTTTGGTTTATAACTTGTTTCAGAGTAGGCCTTTCTGAGGCAGCTCATTTTCTCAGTACTAGCAAGAAGAGTGTCAGAAAGAGTGAGAGAAAGAGCCAGAGAGAGGAGGGGTTCTGTGACTGTCACCTTGGAAGTGACAGCTACCCTTGTGAGGACTGGGTTCATTAGAATCAAGACATCAGCGTTCACCGGAAGATACGGCACAAACGGACAAGCTAACTGTGAGTCACTTCAGAAGCTCTCCCCACAAGGCTCAGGTGTCCACATGTTAAAATCCACCCCAGTGTGAAACATGACATTCTGTTTATGTCCCTATTTGTATTTTACTGGGTGTCTAAGACATAGGATCATCTGTGATTTTTATTTCAGAAAAGAAAAGGTGATGTTGCAAAATATTTGTTGTAAAGACAGGTGATGTTGGGTGTGGCAGAGCAGGGAGCACTGAGCAGACAATTTCCGGCTCAAAGGGAGCTGGTGCCAGCCAAGGGGCACAGGTTCAGAGAGCAGAGGAGATGGGGCTGACCCGGAGTACACTGAAGAGGGTTGGATTTTAATAACAGAAAAACCTGTGCCTGGGAAACAAACTAGGATAACTACTCTCAAATGCTGAAGGGTCACTCTATAGAACACAAATTACCTGGAGCGATGGTACACAACTATAACTCCAGCACTTGGGAGGCTGAGGCAGGAGGATGAGCACAAGTGCCACAGGGAGACCCTGTATAAAAAAAAAAAAAAAACACAATAGAAGGAATTATCCATTCAGTGTTCCAGTGGGAAGAATTTAGACCAGTGAATGGAACTTTAGAAGTGTAATGATACATGCACTGGGCAGAAGAAATGTCTGCCAATCAGAAGACGTCATCATCCTAAAATGAGCAAAACTGTCTTACTACACCCCACATCCGGCCCACCTCCGTGTCTCCATGATGCCTGACGGGAAGATTAGAACAAGAAGTGGTAGCGTGAAGGGTCAGTGAGATCCCTTCCCACTGTATGGTCTTGTGACACCATGAGCTGCCCTTGGCGTTGCACAGACCCCTGAGCCAGATGCTTTGTCCATGGTCATGGTGTTTACGTTTTAGAATGAGAGAAGTTTGCCATTTAAATTTATCACCTGCTTATATAGAAGCAGAAATAAACATCTCAAGCATTGACCGTAAGGGCAGAAGATACCAATTGCAATCTGAGGTAGAGAGATGGAGTACATCTGAGAGCTGAACTGATGATTCCTTTATGAAAGACCATGCATGGAATATCTCCCTTGTGCAGGTTTTATGTTCATTACTAAAAACTGCTAGTGGCTAAATGTCATGCAGGACACCCTCCTCTGTGTTCGTAAGTAGGTCAGGGAGACAGAAGGACCAAAACAGGACTCCTCAGCTACCTCAAGAAAATCTCAGGCATGTGATAGGCTGGCCTTTTGATAGAGATTGATTAGCACAATTAGGAAAGTTTGTAACTTAAATATGGCAGATTAGTCTCCGACCATCTAAGTAAGACATAGAGGAACTGTCTTCAGTTGACCTGCTAAGAAACAGAGTCTAAGAGAAGATATTTTTTCAAGAAATTCACTGGAAGAGTGAGCAGTAGTGAGCTTCTGAATGACCTTGGAGGAGCTTGTGCCATTCAGCAAATAGCCATGGTCCACTCACCTCTAGCCATGTCACTTATGACATAAAGACAGTGTAAGTGATGAGATAGGACCATAAATCTACTGAGTGTGTAGATAGTTCTTATGAACACTGATGTTGTAAGTCAGAGAGAGAAATGGACGGTGTGGGGTCCAGCAGGACTCTCTTAAATGGAAGAGATTAATTTCTATTTCTCCACTGAGAAGAAGGAGCAAATGGGGGGAAAAGCTGCTGGTGCTGAGGGAAAAGGAGAATTGTAAATGTAGAGAGAAAGAAAGGGTAAAGCATAAGGTAGAATGCTGCTGTGGTTTGTGTATAAAATGTTCCCCAAGGACTCATGAGCAAAAGATGGAGTCCAGCCCAAAGTGCTGCTGGGAGCTGTAGGGGTGGAGCCTACGGGGAGGAAGTTAGGTCTTGAGTTCAGCTTCACATGGGACATTGTGCCTCTGCCCTCTTCTAGTCACTCCCTTTGCATCCTGGCTGCTAGCTTTGTTCCTCTGCTCATTGCCAGGCTAATCTTTGTTCCCTGAACTCCACAGAAAGGTCTTCATTAGTTTCCTGATATCATTTCGGCCTTTGCCCAATCCACCCTCCAGGCCAGAGCACCGGTGGCTTTTTCAATACGCAGATCTGAGTCTGGCACATCCCACAGCCCTGAGATGACTTGCACCGCCTCACGGCCTAGAACCCTGAGAGATGTGTCTTGTCTCCCTCCCACAACCCGTCTTCCTGGGCAGCCACGGACTCTTCTCTGAAACGTTTGTGCTTCCTCACATTTGCTCCTCTCCATCTTCCATTTCTTGTAAAATATAGAAGGCAAGTAAATAAAGATGAAAAGTATACTCAGAACAATTGGTATTTGTTTAACTGTTGCTCAGAAGTAAGCAAGAGAAATAGTCTAAAGGGTGAGCAGTATTTGAAGAAATTTCAGGAATTTTCCATGAAGACATAAATACATATATTCAATCCACAAGTGCTAGGTAAGGTAAACTTTAAAAATGTGTACTTAGACATATCATAATAAACTGAACAGCATCAAAAAGAATATAGATTTTTTAAAAGTGTTACCAGAAAAAAATCCTATTTTTCCAGCTTTATCAGAGGACAACTGATAAATAAACATCGCATGTTTATAGTATACAACATAATATATATAGAAATGATTAGTATAATCACCACCTGACGTAGTTATGTGAACACAAATGTGATGAGAATATTTAAATTAATCTAAACTCTTAACAAATTTCATGTATACAATACTGTAGTAACTAAACTCACCAAGCTGTACATTAGATTTCCAGAGCATATTCATTTTGTTAAGCTGAAATTTTATACCTCCTGACTAACATCTCTTCATTACCCCAACACCCAGCCTTTGACTAACGCAAATATACTTTGACCCCTCCCCACATTGAACCTAATGCTTTTGCACTGAGTTACATACTCAGCACTTTTTATTTTACCTTTATTTTGATATATTATCTGATTAAATTGCACAAAAAATGTGTGATCCTCTTGGCTCAGCCTCCAAGAGTGTTAGGATTATAGGTATGTGCTACCAGGCCCTGCTTAAATTTTGCATCTAAAGAGCTCAACTGTATTGGGCTCCATGTATAAGCAAGATCACACAATGTTTATCTTTCTATGCCTGGCCCACTTCTCTTCCTCTGTGCCCCTTGCTCATCCCATACTGCCCTAAAGGACAGGAGTTCCTTCTTTTCAAAAGCTGAATAATGTTGCATTGTGCATGTATTAGCTTTGTGCACCTATCAGTAGACATTTGAGTTGATTTGTGTCTGACTATTGTGAAGATGAAGCGGTGAATGTAGGCATGCAGGCATTTCTTCAGCATATTAATTTCTTTGGAGTATAAATGAAAACGTGAGGCTGCTGGATTTGACAGCAATTCTATTTAATTTTGAAGAAACTCTATACAGTTCTCCATAGTGGCTGCACCAATTTATATTTCCACCAACAATATGCATGATTCCCTTTTGCCGCATCCTTACCAACAACTTACCTCAAATCTTCTTTTTGAGAATATCACTTCAAACAGATGTGAGTCAAACTACAATAGCTTTAACTTTCATTTCCCTAATGATTCATGATGTTGAACATTTTTTTCATGTGTTGACTATTTGTATTTCTCCTTCACTCTACCGCTCCTCCCCCCGCTCCCTCTTCTTCTTCCTCCTCCTCCTGCCTAGTGCTGCTGGGTTTTGACACCAGGGCCCCCAACATGATAGCTCTCCCTCTACTATTGAGCAACATTTCTAGCCTTCTAAGTTTCTTCTAAAACAGCCACACAGGTTATTTGTCCATTCAAACTATTAACTGAGTTATTTTCAAGCTACTGAATTATTCGAGGTGCTTATAGGTTTAGGATGTTAAAGCCTTATCACATGCATAGACTGCAGGCTTTCTCCCATTCTGTAGAGTGTCTCTTGGCTGTGTAGACTGTTTCCTTCACTGGACAGAGCGCTTTAATTTCATGCACTCCCTTTTGTTTGTTTTGCTTTGTACGCCTATGTTTTCTCTGTCATTTTCATTAAAAAGTCTCTGGCCAGATGAATATCAAAAAGCATTCACCCTGAATTGTCTCTAGTTGTTTTAAGATATCAAGGCACATATTTAAATTTGGATCCATTTTGAGTTCGTTTTCGTATGGTGTGAGATAAAGGTCACATGTTCTTTTTGCATATGGCTATCAAGTTTTCTCAGCATCAGTCTGAAGATCCTTTCACAGGGACTTTAAGTCAGGTGTCCTAAGCAGATGGGTTTATTTCTACATTTGCTCCTCAATCCCCTGGTCTCTGTCTGTTTTTAACTCAGCACCACTCTGTTTGGATCTCATTTTTGCTGTAGATTTTGGAATCGGCCTCTTTGTTCTATCACTGAAGATCGCTCTAGCTATTTGGGGTTTCCATGGTTTCATGCAAATTTTAGGATTTTTTTTTTCCCTGTCTCTATGACAAAATGCCATTACAGTTTTTTTTTTTAATTATCTTTATTGGTACATTAAATATACACATCATGATTGCACTCCATAATGGGGATTTGTACCAGTATAAGACACAACTTAATTCTCATTTTTTCCCATAGCCCCACCCACCCTACCACCCCCCCATATATATAAAATTTGTTTCCTTACTTTTTTGTTACAATCTCAATACAGTTTTGATAAGAACTTCATTAAATCTGTAGATCGCTTTGGATAGCATGGCCATTTAAAAAAATATCAGTTCTACCAACCCATAAACATGGACTATCTATCCAAATGTTTGTGTTTCCTTCGATTTCTTTCAGCATCATTTTAATATTTTCAATGTACGATTCTGTCTCAATTATTTCCTAATTGCTGGGGAAAATACCCACAACTTTATAACAATATTCACAACTTTAAAAAAGAAAAGTTTATTTTAGCTCTCTTGCAGAAGTTTCCATCCTTTTGTGCTCGGAGGTGAGGTAGAAAAGCCAGGGGGAGGGAAGGTCCACACATGATGGTGGACAAGAAGCAGAGGGAGAAGGGTGGGAGGTCCACACATGATGGTGGACAAGAAGCAGAGGGAGAAGGGTGGGAGGTGCAGGGAGATGGGCTCTTCCAGGTCAGACTCGCAGGGACCCCGTCTCCCAGCGTTACACTTACCCATAGTGCCTCCATGTTTTGATCATCTTTCAAAAAACCACCCTATAAGGGCGTGAAGCTTGGAGAAGATGTCTACATGCAATATAAACCATCACTAGGACTTTTGCTTCCATGGTAAAACTTATTTCTGATTTGTGTACTTATTAGAAATGGAACTCAGGGACCAGGGAGGTGGCTCAGTGGGGCTGCACCTGCCTGGCAAGTGCAAGATCCTGAGTTGGATCCTCAGTACCCGAAAAAACAATTAAAATGGGATTCTTGTCTTGATCCCTCTTTTCGAAATTCAATTAATAGCATTAACAGTTTCTTTTGGAAGCTTTCTGGTTTTCTGTACATGTGAGACTCAACTTGACATAAAAACAGCCATTTTGTTTAAAAAACAACAACAATAACAACAACGAATCTTCCACTCTGTGTCCTGTAGCCTCCCTGTAAACCCAGAACTTGTCTCCTTGGGAACTGTCCACCCAACCGATGTGCACAGCCACATACTGTGCTTTTAGAACGTATTATAGTATGGTAACCAGTGATCTAATCACTGCTATTGGCTTCTATAACGACTCGCTTCTGCGGTTTAAAAACAGAATGACCTAATCACGTCTGCATAGAAAACACCTGGTTACAGGTGGTGGGTAGTAGGTTTTCCCTTTAAATACTGTGTGTTGGTCAAAGTGGGTGCCTTCTTCCACGTGGAAGGATGGCCCTCAACTGAGTAACAAAGCTCTGGGCTGGACTTTAAGATCCTGTCATGTCCTGAGAGATTGTCTCAGTGGGACTTGGTCCTGATAGTACATAAAATCCTTGTCATCAAAAACAAAAAAGTTAACAGACAGCAGACCATCTTTAATGGAGTGGCCATTAGACTTCAGATGATTTCTTGGTGCCAATAGAGAGCAGAAGACCAAAAAATGGCGTACTAAAGAATAACTGCTAAACCAAAATTTCAGACAGGTGAAAATACCTTTCAAGAACAAAAGCAAAGCAAAAATATTTTCAGATGGGATGGGCAGGTTATCGCGGCAGGAAAGGTTATACAGAGGATATCACCAATAGGTTACATATAGGTTATCCCCTATAGCTTATCAGGAAAGCCCAAGGCTGAAGAAAGTGTCTCAGAACTCCTGAACTGAGAGAAGAAATAAACAACAGAAGACAGTAGGTGACCAGAAAATGCAGCATAGAGAAGAAATACTGCACTAATGTCAGAACAAGAAAGAGTTTACAGAACGAGTGAGATGAGATTTGGACACCAAAGTTACAAATTTATTTAATTTTATTTTTTATAAATTAATTTTAGACCTTGATAATTTAAGTACATATCATTGATCTTCTAAGATTTAGTCTGTGTATTTTAACTGGAGTGTTTTCCCCATTTATGTTTAACAAATTAAACTTTAGGGCCAGGG
The DNA here is from genome assembly GCA_004026965.1 of Petromus typicus. NCBI lineage: Eukaryota > Metazoa > Chordata > Mammalia > Rodentia > Petromuridae > Petromus > Petromus typicus. The sequence goes on along the minus strand of PVIR01024365.1, from coordinate 7,120 downwards.
AGTTAGCTCAGTGGTTCCAGCACCTGTCTTGCAAGCACAAGGGCCCAGGTTCGATCCCCAGTAACCACATACAATACTGGGTGTGGAGACCCACGCTCAGCAGCAACCAGTACCACATACCACAGTGCCAGGCGTGGTGGCTCACGCCTGTAATCCCAGCACTCGGGAGGCAGAGGAAGGAGGATTGCTGTGATGTGGGTTTGAGGTTGAGCTCAGGGCCAGCCTGAACCACAAAAGCGGGACCCTGTCTCAAAAAACCTAAAAACAAAAAACAAACAAACAAACAAAAAAATTAAACTTTAAATGTGAAAGGCAAAATTTTGAAACATTAAAAGAAATATGGAAGACATTTATTACCTCAAGGTTAAAGATGATTTTAAAACAAGACACCAAAGTACTTAACACATAAGACAAATTGAGGCTGGGGATTTAGCGCAGTGGTTCCGGTGCCTGTCTTGCAAGCGCAAGGGCCCGAGTTTGATTCCCTGGTAACCACATACAATACCGGGTGTGGAGACTCACACCCAGCAACAATCAGTACCACATACCACAGTGCCGGGTGTAGTGGCTCACTCCAGTAATCCCAGCACTCCGCAGGCAGAGGCAGGAGGATTGCTGTGCTGTGAATTTGAGGCTGAGCTCAGGGCCAGCCTGAACTACAAAGTGAGACCCTGTCTCAAAAAAATCTAAAAAAAAAAGACAAAATTGATAAATTGGATTGTGTTAAAATTAAGGACATCTGTTGGTCAAAGTGTGCCACAAAGAAGGTAAAAACTCAAGGCATAAAGTCACTGAAGGTATTTTAAATAAACACATAATCAGTACCATGAGCTATAAAAAAAACTCCTGTCACTCAATAAGAAAACACAGATGACAAAAAATATGTAAATTGGAATTTAACAGAGATAAATCCAATTGTCAATAAACATTTAAGAGCCAACCTAGCCACTTAGAAAATGCTAATTAGAGCCCTAGTTCATATTCGACAGCTGGAAAATGTTAATGTCTGATAGCGCTAAGGTTGCCAATTACATGGGGCACTGGAAATGTTCACTGAATGCTTTAGCAAGTGCACATTTGCAATATTTAATGTAATTTAAAAAGAAAAACCTAGAACAACCCAATATCCTTCAACTGTTTAAAAATAAAAGACAAAATGTAGACATATTCAAATACTATCACTATACATTAGACAAAATCCAGCTATCTACATCAAACAATAAAATCATAACTATATAGTTAAAGGAAAACAAACCTAGTCTTAGAATGCACAAAGAACATGGTTTATTAAATAAACAACACAATGTATGTCTTGGGAAGAAGTAGACAAATGATTTTTCAAGTATAGGGGTGATTCTCACAAAATGTAAGAAAGTGACCTTGTCAGGAGGTGTAGGTAAAGAGATGGGATTTACAAATGTCATTAAGAAACTTCTAAGATGCTAGTGATATTCTATTTTTGACACTGATTTCTAAATGTTTCTCTTTATATAGTAATATATGGAAATTATACGAATATGTTTCTCTTATCTACTCAGAAAGACATGGTATCTTTCACAGTGTAACCCATATTTTTTAAAACGACAAGTAAATGGTGTGTCAAATGCATTCTCCAGACATCTAGCCATTAAGCAGAGGATTGGCAGTGTCGTGAGGGGCGACAGGCACTGAAGTCCCCTTAAAGAAGGCAGAGAACACAGAGTGGAGCCAGCAAAGCTGAGCCTGAGGACGGAAACCGAGAAGCAGCTGACTTGGAAGGAAGGGCCCGGGGCAGGCAGGTGAGGCAGGGCCAGGTGAGGGCAGGAGCCAGGGGCAGCCCTGCGGCCATGTGGAGCAAAGGCTACAGGGGGAGACTGGCAAGCAGGTCTGGCCACAGAAGATACTCCCCACCTGCTAGTTGAGACAGAGTGAGGGGAAAAGGAAATAGAGGGCGAAAGTTTTAAGTTTTGAGAAAAGTTATCTCAGAAAATACAGCAGCGTGAGGGAGGAGGCAGTCCCTTTCTCAGGTCTGTGTTTAGCAATGTTCCCAGAATCCCCCCCACCTCCAGCACAGGGCTCCCAGGTGACTCAGTGTCCAGCAGGTGAAGGCGGGGAGAAGTTGGAGAGTTGGCTATTTGGGAGCCTCAGGGTTGGAGTTTAGATGTAATTGGGAGTTTGTCGTAAAATGCTATTGAAGGAAAAGGAACCAAGAATTGAGACGTTTGGCAAGAGAGGAAGGGATTTAAAACAGAGTAGGAAAAGTTATGGTAAGATTAGAGAGCTAGAGTTTCTGAACGACTCCAAGAATTGCCAGACAGCAGAGCAAGTGAGTAAAAGAACTGCAGTTGCACACAGTAGGGACGGCATAGCTGGCAACCATCTGTCCCTGGGGCTGTGTGCTCCGGGGACGGTTAGGAGCGCCCAAGGCCGTGCTGGACAGCAGCATCTTAAGATGACCCTGACAGCCGCAGGGAAGTCATCAGGTCTGGATGGAGAGCCAAGGCACAAGGTGGGTGTGGCTGCAGCAGGTTTCTGGGTCTGAGAAGCACAGCGTGGAGACTCGGCAGGAATCCTGTAGAGTTCCCAAAGGGATATCCAGGCCCAGGAACCAAGTGAGGGCTGGGACCCAACGGGACAGGTCCTGGGAAGCAAGGAAATGAAGATGGGCTCCTGGCAGAATGGGGTGAGCAAGAGCCACAATCTCCACTGACACTGTCGGAAGCTTCTCACTGCGAGTGTCCACTGAGGATCAGGGCTCAGGTTGCACGCTCCCGGACTGGACCTCAGAACCCTGGCCTGGAAATGCAGGTTCACCTGGGCCAGGTGAGAGGCCAAGCGTGCACAGAGGAGGCATGTGAGCAGGATATCTGTGACCGGCGAGTGGGAGAAAGATGACATTTGTCTTTTATGGTGAAAAAGAAAGTTTGCAATGACCCTGAAACTCCCTGGGAACTGGAGAGCACTGTGACAAATAAAATGCACAGCTTTGGGAAGAAGATGATCTCACAGGATCCACGCAGTTTGATCTGGAATTTGGAATCTGGGAACAAGTGCGGGGTTGTAGCTCTGTGGCCACCTGTGGGGCCTGGCGCAGAAAAAGTCTCTGTTGAAGAACAAGAGAAAACTAGATGAAGTATATGGAAGCCTTCAGCTCTTCCAGAAGTCTCAATTTACTTCAAAATAAAATTGGTAAAGAAAACTCTGTTGAGGGCTCTTGTTCATTTAGGAAAAAAAAAAAGAAAAAACAAAATAATCTATGCACTCCGTGCAGCTGGATTTTAGGTTATGACTGGGTCCCCCTTCAACATGTGATAGAAATTTGACAAAATCCACACACCTGGCCTTCTCCGCAGCAAGGAGGTGGGATGAGGTGAAAGCAAAGAGGTGGACATAGCTCCTCCCAGACAGACACTTCCTTCCTTCTCACAGCACCCGGACACAGCACAGGGACACATGACACAGGCAACTCAGAAACACCATCCGTGCACACATGCAACACATGGAACACACTCTTACCACAAGCAAACGCACCACATACCTAGGGAAACATACCACACATACAAGCTTTGCATACCCACACTATGCACACCTCCCAGCCAGCACAGCATAAATACAACCCACGCTACACATACCACACAACAGACACCTCACACATCATGTGCATAAAATGAGATAGTCCTGATCCAAAACAAGCTATGCATGGGAAAGAAATACGGCCGTGTTACAAATTTGTTTTTATTTCTCAGAGTGCTTATCCCCGCTTTCCGGTTCCTGACCTTACTCCTTCCATGGTGCCGGGTACCTGGCAGCAGAGCCCTCCCTGTGGGGCGGAGTCCTGCCCGGGGCACTGCGCCGAGGCTGCCCTTGGGCCCTGCTTCTCCCACCTGACGCCTTCAGCAGCCCTTTCCTGCTTCCCCTTTTGGAAACACTTGGACTCTAGGTTTCCCCTACTTCCCAGTGCAGCTGGTCACAAGCCTGTTTTCATCTCCCAGCTACTAAGACTGATCTGACTTCACCTGACACTGTCTTTTTTCCTATTCTGTTTGGTTTTGTGTTTATTGTTTATAGCTTTTTGTTAAAATTACTCTTTCATCATGCTATTGGGGTTTGGAAGAGGATGGAAACTGTTAATTACATGTCTGGACCCTCAGCGTTTGAACAAAGTTCCTATAATAAGTTCTAATTGTGGAAACATAGGAAAGGGATCTGGTTAATAGTAATGATTAAACTTTATCCCCTCTCATCTGGGAAGAAGTTTTGCTTTTAATCCAACCCTTAGGTTTCTCAAAATAAATGCATGCAAGAGCACGCATGACCACACTCAGTTCCACACTCACTATCCCCGCACACGGTGCAGAGCTTTTGAGACCGACGAAGACCACAGCATAAAATAAAATTACCTCGGAAAGTGGGTGATAGGCGGGCCCAGCAGGACAGATGCTTCTTTGAGTAGAAATAGCTGCCACTTCCCCCCAGATGTAGACCAACTGAACCCGCATGGCTTCATGTCTCCAGCCAGCTACAGCCCTTTCACGGAGCAAATGTAAGTGTTGAAGGACTCAAGTCCCTTCACAGCGAGCTGGAGCTTCCGGTCATCCAGACAAATGAGCCAGAGACCCAAGCTTCCGCACACTGAGTGGTTCTGCACCTGCCTCACAGAGCAGGCGGGCAGTGCTCCTCACCAGGCGTAGCAGGAGCTGGGCTCCCAGTCGGCAAGAGGAAGAAGGATGGATAAGTCCCTCCCGTGCTGGGTTTCAGCCATGTCTCCCAGACCTGACTTTAGCATTTACTGAGTCTTTCTCATAAAATAAGTATAAAGCAATCATACTGTTTTAATATGCAAAGGATGATTAAAATACATAATGAATGTTCACATTTTTCCAGCCGATTCTAGTACAAGACACATCGCTTTGAGTCTCCCTCAGAAAAATCCCCCTCGCTTCGCACATGTATCCCGACACTCCGGCCACTTCCTGAAGCAGTTCCGGAAGTCGTCTTTCTGGGTGGGAGCTGCAGCCCAGCACCACCCAACAAAAGGTGCAAAAACATGACACCGTGTCCTCATTCCCCCTTCTCCATAGGGCCTGGCATGGGTGACTTCCGGTGCTTCCCCAAAGTCAACCTGACCATAGGGCCTGGCATGGGTGACTTCCGGTGCTTCCCCAAAGTCAACCTGACCAGGAAAAGGCAATAAGATGGCACAAATGAAGAAACTCCCGACAAAGGGTTCCAGAAGTGCTTCAGAAAGTGGCAAGGAAGGGGGATAAGTGTACGCGAAGGGAAAAGAATGTTTGGGGCACATTGATGGTGATGTATCTTTTGCAGTAATAAAATTACTCAATTTAAACATTCACCACAATTCTTTATTACACCTTGTAGCTGTATTTAAAGTTGCCAATGTTAACATTTGTCTCTACTTCTTAGTGAAATACTTGACTGTACCTTTTGCCTTCAGGGTATTCACATTTCTTATGGATAAATTCCCTTTACCTCAGATCTGATAGGAAGAAAAGCCACATTAGGACAACACAAGAACTCAAGTAAAACATGGCGAGGCAAAACAGAAGAAGAAATTCATAAAATCAAGATAAACTGGAACATGAGGAGGGAATGAGAGATGCTGCTGAGAGCATAATAAAATCAGTAGAAGATACAAAGAACTGAAGACAACGGAAATGGAAATTAAAATTTCAGGGGATTAGCAAAGAAATGAAGAGGTCAAACCACATAGAGGAAAGCCCTGGACACACATACGCCCCTCCTGCCCCCGGCATTAGGAGTGAGGGCAGTCACAGCGGCCAAGAACACATACATCAACACGATGTTTTTTAAAAGAGCTTCCGTGGTTGTTCTGAGCACGTCACCCACAGTGGAACTGCTGGAAATGCTGCCCCACGGAGCAGTGGGCGCCATGCAGGGTGAGGGCCAGGGACAGGAAGCTGCCTTCTCAGGGTGGGCTTGGCCCCGGGCTGAGTTTGAGAAGAAAGGGGAGAATCTGGGCTTTCCTCCACCTCGCCATCTCTCTCCGTCTTTTACATTCTAGCTTCCAGAACTCTGACACAGTAAATCTCTGCTCGTTATTGGACACAGTGTCAGGTATTCCTGGAAAGGTACACCAGGCTCAGACACTGACTTGTCGGAAGGACACTTGCTTCTCCACTATGTCCGAAACCAACAAGAACCACCAGTCCAGACAAATCCCCTCATGAGGTTATTTGACTACACAGATGAATAGACTTCACTGAGGCAGGCAGCAAGGGCAGTCTGTCTTTTATTTTCTTTGTAGCCCCACTCAAAACCAGAAGACAAGCAATAATTTCAAACTAGAAAAACAAGGACAACAGGAAAAACCCTCAGCCCAATGATTCTGTAGCCAACGAAGCTGCTGCACACAAGCTGTTAGGCTGCAGAGCTCGGAAGTTACGGGAACCTGGAGATGGAGACCGATGCCCAAGACATGTGTCCGCGGTACTCGGGACACGCAGGACTCCTGGCTCGGTGGAGCGAGTCACGGTTGAAGAGAAGAGTGCGATGCCCTGTGTACTGAGTATGAAGAGAGGAAGCCACTGACAAACTTAGCAACCTTACAGAGGGCAGGAAGGGTAGGCAGAGCCCTGGGGCACTGGAGGTGGGCCCAGGTGACAGGAAGTAGAGGGGCACCTGAGGACACTGCTCAGCCCAGACCTGCACTGTGAAAGACGGGAGGGGGAAAGAGTCTCACACCGTCATTGCTGCCTAAGAAATAAAGCAGTATTGCATTGTGATATTTATAAAAGTAGCCAATAAGACATAAGTGTACATCTTGAATATAAAATATGTACACAAAAAGCAGAGAGCAGATTACATACTAAAAGACTTTTTGAAAAGATCATAAGAATTGAAGTATAATATAAAATATTATTTCAGTGCCTATTGTTAATTACCAAATAAAAACAGGGCTCCATCACAATGACTGGGAAAGAAAAATAGCTTCAAATCTGATTGCAAAGCAAAATCCACCTCCAGAGCATCCACAGGAGCCTCATCAAAGCAGTCTACAGGTTGAAAATTAAAAGATGGGCGAAGTACACCTTAGCAAATGCAAACATAAGGAAACTGGTCCTGGTGTTAAAAGGGGACCCAGAAGAATTCTGGCTCCAGG
>PVIR01024364.1:0-26003 GCA_004026965.1 Petromus typicus | reverse complement strand
CACGCTCTGTCACATCCACATACTTGCCTTAGGTTCAGGGTCTCTGTGAGTCAGTGATCCTGCAGGAAGACATGAAATTACGTGGGGATTTCATGGGAGACAAGCGCTTTGGAGAGTGGAGGAGTCAGGGGTCTCCAGCATTGGGTGGGGGGTCCTCGATAGTAACTGTGCAGGTTTCGGCACCCTCCCTCCTTCCAAGCATGTCCGATGATTCACACACAGCTCCTGCGTCTGAGCAGGGGCAGGGGACAGACAGGGTGAGAGCAGGACTCTCCGAATGTTAAGGACCTGGGTCAATGCCTCGGTCTTTCTGTGGTCTGGGACAAATCCAAGCAGATTCCTTCCTCATGGCTGAGACTGCTTTTCTGAGCCTGGGTAGAGGGTTTTCTCCCTTGGAAATGTGCTGCTGTGTCAGCCACTAACTCTGACCTTCCTTATCTGGCAGCTTCCTGGTCGGGGATGATGGCAGGGTGTATGAAGGTGTCGGCTGGGAAGTCCAAGGCCTGCACACCCGGGGCTACAACAACATCTCCCTGGGCCTCGCCTTCTTTGGCACCAAGGAAGGTAACAAGCGCCATGGCCGGCCCTCTCTCCTGTTCCGTCTCCACACTGCTGCTGTCATTGCAAAAGATCACACTCTTCAGGCGGCCTCCGTCGCGTTCTCATGCTCCTCCCTCCGACGGTTCTGGCTTCCTGCCCATCTGTGCAGTAGCCCTGTCTTCCAGCTGGCTCGGCTTGCAGGAGATGCTCCCCGGTCCTTTCTCCACAAGCTTCTCCTCTCTGCAGTGCTCCCCTCTGCATCTGTGGCCATCACCCCTCCTCGCCAGCACTGAAGTTCCTGCAGCTGCAGGCTGTGCCACTTTCTGCCTCTCACTCCTGGATTTACACACCTTTAAAAAACCACGTGGAGGCCAGGATTTAGCTCAGTAGTTCCAACACCTGCCTTGCAAGCACAGGGCTCCAAATTTGATCCCTGATAACCACATACAACAAGGCAAGGCCTGGTGACTCACTCCCATCAGCAATCAGTATCACACACTACAATGCTGAGCGTGGTGACTCATGTCTGTAATCCCAGCGCTCAGGAGGCAGAGGCAGGAGGATTGTTGTGAGTTTGAGGTTTTCCTGGGCTCCACAGTGAGCTCAGGGCCTGTCGGAACTACAAAGTGAGACCCTGTCTCAAAAAACAAAAAAACAAAAAACAAACAAACAAACAAACAAACACTTGGAGGTCTCTCGTCTCTGACTTCCAGACTGTGGTCACCTGCATCCTGAATGTCCTGTGATCTGGCTCATCAGTTCCTTCACCAGTATTTTGAGAGAGTCCGGGAGGGTTTCATGACTCCTGTTACCACAGGGTGCAGCCTGAGTCTCTGAGAAGTGGGGAAGCCAAAGCGACAGAGTCGTGAGGGGAGGGATTAAAGCTCGTTCCCGTATCTTCAGGTAGGAGGACTCTGTGTCCAGTCTCTTTATTTATTTAGTTTTTATAGCTACTCATTGCCTTTGGTTGGCTTGCAATTTGAGCACGGCAGGGCTCTGGGAGCCACTGGCCTCCCAGGTGGGTACTGCCCAGCGGGGCTCTGCCTCTGAGCTGTCTGAGGACAGAGGAGTGGGTAAAGGACATCTTGGCAGACTATTGAGAAAGGGCTTCATTCTGAACCACTGAGAGCTCTGTCTAGATCATCCTTGACTTTGACATTGAAGGGGAAAACTGAATTTGTAAAACCTTCCACTCATGTAAAGCTCAAGCTCACCTCTTGGAAGGCTCTGAAGGAGACACCCCCCATACACACACACACACACACACACACACACACACACACACACACACACACACACATTTTACATTTACTGCAGAGCAGCCAGCACTCAAAGCTTTTGTTACACTTGAAGTTTGCAGCCTCAGAGTACTCTGCTTTCTTGGGCTTAGAAGTTCTTTTGTTGTTAAAGAGGGTTATTATACATGCTTCTCTTTCATAGGTGGAAATCTGTGCACTGGTCTAACCAATGGAGCTTGTAGTTTGTACGTTGTACTAGGCAATAAGATGTGTGAGCTTGTAACCAATAGAATTGCTGAGTCTAACCAATGAGATCATCCCAAGTGCAACTCCGCCATGTAAATTCAAGAATGTTCTGTAACAAAACTATAAAAGCCTGGCTTCAGCAGAGCCGTGGCACCACCTCTCTGTGGAGAAATTCCAGGCTGGTCTGTCGGCATTAGAATAAAGCTGCACCTTTGCCTTAGAAACTCTCGAGTGTACCCTCCATTCTCCTGGATGGGCTGTGCCGAGCTGTGAGCTGCCACGCTAGCTGGCATTCTGCTGTGTGACATCTCTGATGTGGGGGATGAGCCTTCTTTTCCTCCGAGAGTCAGGCAGGGTCTGACAAGGAATCTTGTCTTTTCCATACAGCTTCCCTGAAATCCAGGCCAGGCTGATATTTTCCCCAAATTGCTCCCTTCCAGGACAGAGTCCCAGCCCTGCAGCTTTGTCAGCCATGAAGGGTCTGATTTTCTATGCTGTCCTAAAGGGTCACCTCTCACCTGGGTACATCCAGCCACTTCTTGTGAAAGGGGAAGACTGCCTGGCCCGGCCACAGAAGGCGAGCCTGAAGAAAGGTGAGACCTCCAAGCCCACCCCACACTCTCAGACTCTGCCAGGACCGGTTTCTCATTAGATTCTTCCTCATAGCTAAGTGGTTGCCCAACTTTCTGAAGCTTTGAGCCTGGAAAAGGTTGAGAGAGATGCTCCCGGCCACCTCCTCCCCGTTCAGACCCCAGGATACGGAGCCCTGGCACTGTACCCAGTGTCTGTGTGTGCCTCATTTACTCTCTCATTCCACAGCTTTTGCTGAGCACCTGCTAGACTAGGCAGCAAACACAGAAATCTCTGACCCAGCAGAGTTTCATTATAGAGGGCTGAGAAAGACAACAATTAAATACATAGGTAAAATAGTTGGTGTGTTATCTGGTGAAAAGTGCTAGGAAAGGAAAAGAGGCTTGGAAAGTGCCGTGATACATTTGAACACATATTTATACATCCTTACACACAAGCACGCATTTCTGAATACAAAAAAGAGAAGATAGACTTCAGCGCTGAGAAAAGCTGAAGTTATCGCATACACTGACTTGACAGGAAGAGTTTTACAGACTTACATAAGTCAACACTATTGGATTACAAGAAGCATCATCAAAAACAATAATTGTAGCTCAGTGGTACAGTGCCAGTTTGGCAAGTAAGAGGCCTTGGATTTAATCCCCTGTACCAGTAGTAACAATGATAATAATAATAATAAGAAGAACAAAAAGAAGCACTCCCAGCCTTCTCTTCAGAGTAATGAAGTTTGGAAGGAATTATCTCTGTCTCCATCAAGTATTGAATGGATTTGATCTCTGCCTTTGGATTGACTCCAACTGTCAGTGTTAAGTGTTGCTTCAGGGGCTTTATGGATTCCAAGTGACTCTTGAAGATGCTGCTACAGGTCCTGCTGCTGGGACATATCCTGCTCCTGAGCCCCACAGTCCTGGTCAGGGTCAGGCCTGTGGGTGTCTCAGTCACCCGAGGACCATGGTGGCTGACAGTGGCCAGGTGGCCGACACAGGTGAGCAAAACGAACCCTCTGTGACTTGTTTTCTTCTCCCCACAGCTTGCCCCAGCATCGTCCCACGATCTGCTTGGGGGGCCAGGGAGACCCACTGCCCCGAGATGACCCTTCCTGCTAAGTATGTCATCATCCTCCACACGGGTGGGAGAACCTGTAGTGTGGCTGATGAGTGCCGCCTGCTAGTCCGAGATCTCCAATCCTTCTTCATGGATAAACGAGAAAAGTGTGACATTGGGTACAAGTAAGTGAATAAAGAACGGGGGCTACTTTTTCTTGGTTGGGGCAGAAACTGAACTTCTGAGAATGGGAAGGAGCCTGATGCATACCAATTACTCACCAGCTGACAGGCCCCTTAGGTGTCACCTCATTGACTTTCTGCCCAACCCTGGGTGAGCAGGGCCTAGGTAGGAGGCAGCTAAGGGACTATCTCAGAACACACGGCTCTTTAAAGATGGCATATTGACAAGGAGGGTGCGAAAGCTGCCAAAAAGACATTCGAGGAAGCAGCCCCAGCTCGAAGGTTATCCATCCTCGTGTGATCATGCTGACTGTCTGTATCTAAGTCTGGAAACCTCCTTGGGGAGAGCATTTCTTGTTTGAAGGCAAGGAGAGCGAATGGCCATGTCCTTTGATTTCTTTAGTGTTGAGGTCTGTGATTCTGTAATAACATACCAAATAAGTTCCTAGTTTCTGTGACAGAATTTTGGTTAAGATGTTCCCATGAAAGAATTTAATTGGTGCTCCAGGCATGCCATCAGATGGACTACAATGTTCTTGATCTCATGGAAGTAGTGCCTCACTTCAGAGAGGGAATAAGTAATTAAACAAGACCTAAAAAGGTGCATTAGGCATTATGATGAAGGATACATGGGGTTAAACAGGAGTCTTAGGGTGCTGAGGAAATGAAAGTTACAATATGGTCCCTGTGGGAGTCTCACGTCAGTTGTGACCCAAAGAGTGAACGAGAAGGTGAAAGAGCATTTCTAGCAGAGGGAAAGGTCTCTGTAGAAAAGTCTGGGTGCCAGCCTGAGAATGGCACCTAGGAAGCTCATCACGATCTGACAGATGTCAGACAGGGGGGTGGCAAGGTTTAAAAGGCAAAGAGGGCCACACCGTAAAAGGGTCTTGTAATTTCAGCTGAGGAATTTGGACTAAAAGTAGGACTCTGACATGAAAAGATTTGTATTTTAGAAAGGCTAGTCTAGCTTTTTCTTCAGGAGTGGGTTGGAAAAAGCCAGTGAGAGCTGACTTGGCCAGTGGAGATGGTGACACAGCTAGGGAGTGGCAGTGCCAACAGAGTGGAGAGAAGGACGTTCAGAGTCGAGGAGGAGAATGGCTAATGACTGCGGGGCAGAGTAGCTCGGGAGAGCGGCGGGGACACCGTAGACAAGGCTCAGCTGGTACATGACAAAGTGGGTGGAGTGAGGTCCCTGAGGGGGCATGGACAAGGAGACCCCTCAAATGAGGACAAGTGGGGAGGGTGTGGGTTCAGTGCAAACTTATGGATTCTTATGGAGGTAAAGAAGCAAGAAATAGATGAGTTTGTCCTCAAAGAATGTGCTGAGAGAATAGGGTGAGGGCTTCCTGAGGAACCTGTGTTTGAAGGAGGGCACAGGAAGGTGAGGGGCAGAGAAGCAGCACTCAGAGAGGAGGAAAGCCACAGAGGGGTATGATGGAGGCGAAGGGAAGACAGTGTTTGGGGAGGGTTAGCCAGCTCTGTGGAGTCAAATGTACAGAGGGATGAAACCCGGAAAGACCATGGATGAAGGTGAAAAAGAATCTGTCTCTCTTTCATGCTAATCTCCATCTCCCCTTATGGCCTTCTAGCTTCCTTGTGGGCCAGGATGGTGGTGTTTATGAAGGGGTGGGCTGGAACGTCCAAGGCTCCTTCACCCCTGGCTACGACGACATTGCCCTGGGTGTTGTCTTCATGGGTACCTTCTTGGGTAAGTCGGATGAGCTCCGGGGAAGTGGTCATTTTTGGTGTTGGAGGGACAACAAAGACACCAGACTAAGTCATCATTTAAGAGCTGCCCCTGCTGAAATGTCTGAATTGATGTGTAATGAAGTTGACTGACAGGCTCCCAAGCAGAATACGCGCCCTAAAACTACCCCCTTCCTATACGGAGCCAACTGCGTATGCCTCTCTCTTTTCGAATATCAAAGACACACATGAATTCATGAGATCTTTGTGAATACTTTTAGATTATCTTTCTTGGTTACCAAAGCAACAACACACAGCTCTGATGCCTCACATGCCAAGGCACAGAGAGCCCTGGGGGGCACGGGGAGTGCACAGTGTGGGTCGCTGAGGCCCAGAGTTCTTGCCCAGAACTTAATTATGCTCAGGGGATTTTAGCTGAATCTCTGGAAAGGGCAGACCTGTCCCTGAGGCTGGTTCACACTGGTACAGAATGGGCAGTGGATAGGGGTGACCCAGCACCGTGCCCGGATGAGACTGGACTTGGGCATGGCAAAATGCAGACAGTATGTCTGTCACTACAACAGCGTCTCCTTACCTCAGCACTCTCAGTGCCTCAGATCAGACAAGCCTCTGCTGGGGACCCTCCGTGCTTGGTAGGACGCTCGGTAGTGTCCCTGGCTCCTGGGTGATGACAGAGTCTTCCCATCTCCCCACTTTGACAACCACAGGTATCTGCAAACATTGCCTCTCGTCCTCCGGGGGACTGAACTGTCCCTGAGGGAGGACGACCAGGTTTAACTTATGCAGTGGAGAAAGGCTTTGTATGTACTCAAAACAACTGGATGCATTTTCCTTTTGTTTTCAGAAGAAAAGCCTCTATGGTCTCTAGCTGGGTTTCCGTCTCTCCATAGCGTGGCTGCCCGAGGTGGAATACACCAGCCTGGTGGCGGCGCTGGCGGGTGGGATGAGGACTGTGTCTGAATGGACTGAGCACTCTGGAGCCTGACGGTGGAATGCCGCTGTGTCCCGCAGGGAACCCACCCAACGCCACTGCGCTGGAGGCGGCTCGGGACCTGATCCGGTGTGCCGTGGCCCAGGGGTACCTGGACCCCAACTACCTGCTGCTGGGCCATAGTGATGTGGCCAACACTCTGTCCCCTGGCCAGGCTCTGTACAACATCATCAGGACTTGGCCGCACTTCAGACACTGAACCTCACCTCCTTCCACGGCTGCCCCCCGCCCTCTGTGTCTCTGCCTCACCTCCTCTTTGCCTCAACACTTGTGACGCCCTCCTCTGCCCACCCCACCTGTACCCTATCCCCAGGTTGGGATGGTCATGTCCTTCCTCTCTAATGTCCTCCAGCACCCTCGTGTCCACACAACTGGGGGCCCACAGCCCTCTGTGTCTGGGCCCAGACTCTTCACCCTCCTGCCCCTCCAGCACCCACCTGCTCAGCCAGGTGGGACGACAGGCCGCCTTCTGTTGTGCTTCTCTTACTTTTTTGCCTGCCCGTTTACCTAGAGCTCTGTGCCCTGTGGTCCGGCTGGCAGCCCCTAACCTTGCCCATCGCCCAGGTCAGGGTGTCCAGCCCTCCTCTCTGCTCACACAGTGACTTGTACAGATTTGTATGCTGCTCTTATTTAAAGTCTGCAGTGGTTGGCCGGGGAGTTAGCCCAGTGGTTCCGGCGCCTGTCTTGCAAGCGCAAGGGCCCGGGTTCAATTCCCCGGTAACCACATAACAATACTGGGTATGGAGACCCACACCCAGCAGCAACCAGTACCACATACCACAGTGCCAGGCATGGTGGCTCACGCCTGTCATCCCAGCACTCGGGAGGCAGAGGCAGGAGGATTGTGATGTGAGTTGGAGGCTGAGATCAGGGCCAGCCTAAACCACAAAAGTGAGACACTGTCTCAAAAAACCTAAAAAACAAAACAAAAAAAAAAAAAAACAAATAAAGTCTGCAGTGGTTTATACATATTTCTCTTCTCTCTCCTGGACTCGAAGTTTCTCTGGGGAGTAGCTGGTTTTTATTTATCTCTGTGTCTTTGTTCCCAAGTACTGCCAGGAACTGAACAGGTTTTCTTAGATGTCCATGGAAGAAGTAGATGAATAAATGAATGAATTAGCCCCGACCCTCCTTGCTCAGCAAGTCTGCCCCCATCCTCTCCTCCGTGGGCAGCTCTTCCGGGCAGGGCCCACCCCACTGTCTCTCTGTCCTGTCCCCTCCCCCCTCTGAGGCTCAGAGCTGGTCCTGGTGGTTTGTAATGGGTGCCGGTCTCTAGGCTGCTAGGCCCCATATTCCCAGAGTACACAAGGCAGGTCCTGTGTGTAGCACTTGGGCCAGGGCGGTGTCACCACATGCTGCCTGTCTGTGTCCGGCCAGGCTCCGTGGGTACTGGGTGGTGCCAGGACCCAGAGCCTCGGGGCCCAGTCTCCGCGTGGCTGGAGGGAAGCCCCATCCTTTAGACAGGGTGAGACAGGAGCGTTCAATGGAGGCACAGAAGCAGGCATCCATTTTCACTGGGCTTGATTTGAGAAAAAGGAAAGGAGAGAAGGAAGGAGCCAGGAAGAGAAAGAGCCAGACACAGGCTCCGCTGACCCAGGTATTTATTTCCTTCCCGGTTTTCCATGTTTATGAAATGCTCAGGCAGGAGAATCACAATTTCAAGCCCAGCCTGGACAACTTAACAAGAAAACAGAAAATAAAATGGGGAAGGAGATGAAGGTCATGAGAAGACTTCCTGTTCGAGGAAGAGATGGGCAAGAGGACAGGTCACCTCAGTTCCCAGTAACACAAAATAGAACAAAATAAACAATAAACTCCACACTTCTGCATAATCTGAGTTTCAGCATTTTTAACTCACTTAATGCTCTTAATCTTAAATATACAGTCTAAGTAAAGTCAGAGCACTCTGTCAGCAGGTTTTTTTTGTTTGTTTGTTTTGTTTTTTGAGACAGGGCCTCACTTTGTAGTTCACGCTGGCTCTGAACTCACTGCAGCCACTGCCAGTCTCAAACTCACGGCCACCTTGCTGCCTCTGCCTCCTAAGTGCTGGGATTACAGGCGTGAGCCACCACGCCCGGCACTGTGCTGTGTGGTTGCTGGGGATCAAACTTGGGGACATTGTGACTGCCAAGCAGACACCAGAACTGCTGAGCTCTAGCCCTACCAGGTGTTTTTAAGGTGGCCCATTGCTTACCTTACAGTGTTTCTATGTTCTTTGATAGAGAAATTCCTGCTGTAACAAACAGCAGAGATGAGACCCTGAGCAGGCCAGTGAAAGCAGAGAGACACAGACTTTACTCACCTGGGTGGAGGTGGCCTGATAGAGGTAGGAGGCCATCGGCCTCAAAGGAAGAAAGGGCAGGAAGCATTATGAGGCAGGATATTGCAGTCAGGGTCCCTGTTGCGATCGAGGCAGGTGTGTGGACACTCTCTGGTGACTCAGCATTGAGACGCTGGTGTGGTAGCTGTCGTCTCTAGTCGGAAACACTCCTTCCGGTCTCTGTGTTCTATCTGCTCCTAGCCCGTTCTGTTGGGCAGAGACAGCACCTGTGTTGGCTGCCTGTTTTGTTTTGCTTTGTTTTGCATCTTGTGAACTGTAGTTTGGCATTAAAGTGCACGCTCATTGCGCACTACAGGACCAGCTCAAGCCTGGCCCTCCCTGGCTCCCTCTACTGGTCTACTTGGGTTACGCTCACACCGCGCCAAAGGACTGCTGTGAGGGTTGGATGTGAGTCCACGCACGACTCTTAGAATTTGCGCTCAGCGCACGGCTGTGCTCCCCTGATGTCTGATCATGTTGCCAGCACTGTTGCTCCTGTTTGTCTCTGGCAGGAGCCACGTGGGCACCAACTTTGTGGGTATCAAGCTGGGCTGCCCAGGGAGTTTGGTGCAGGCTGAGCCCGAGCCTTGGGAGCAGGAGGAGCCCCTCACAGGCCTGCAATCTGAGGCAGCCAAGGAGGAGGAGAGGTCTTATCTCCTCGACTCCCTTGTATCCCAGTTAGAAGTAGGGAGAAGAGAAGACTCCATAGTTTCCTTTGTTCTAGATTAGCAGACGCTGAGCCAGTCAGAGCCCTGGCTCACAGAAGACTGAGCCCGGGGGGTGGGGGGGGGGTTTCACAGGGGCTTCTGATGGAGCAGCCCATCAGCCCCTGGAGGAAATCAAGCAGGGAGAAATGAACTGTCTTAGCCCGCCCTTTCTGCTGTCTATCCTGACACCTTCACCCTCACCGTCCCCAGCCTCCATCTTGACCGCCTCTACTTAACTTGCTTCTCTAAACCAGAAATGACTTTGCTCAAGCCACTTGGTGGCTCCTCCTTGCGCTCCCCTCTTCCTCCAGATCCTGGCCCCCTTGCGGGCTGGGCCTGCTCTGGCTGGTTCTACTGCTAGGTCCTGAGCAGGCGCGCAGTCTGGGCCACCAATGTGACTGTGGGATGGAGCCCAGCGATGCCCCTCTGCTGGTGTGGGAGGCTTGCCAGCACCTTCGGCTCCAGGGAGTCCAGCCCACTGCTGTGACTCCACAGATTCCTCACAGGAACCTCACAGGTCAGTTCTCTCTGCATTCCAGGCTGCCCACCAGCCCGCCCTCTGGTGGCTTCCAGTCAGAGCAGATCTGGGGACGATGTGCTCCCAAACTGCGGTGGGCCGCTGCCTCCAGGCCCCTGTGATCTGCTCTCTCTGGTGACTGCAGCCCTGGGAAGGACAAGGCTGATTCCGCAAGGCTGTGCCCTCCCTCCGTGTAGTGACACTTCCCCCAGGCTCTGATCACCCCTCCCACGCTCCGCACACTCTTCTCTGCCTCCTGGACTTCTTCCTACACCTTCGTCTTTTATTCTCCTGTCTGCCTGTGCCCCTGTCTCTTTTCCTCAGGCCGTGTGGCTCTTACCTCAGGGCGCCTCTCTTTGCTTTCTGCTCTTCTGTCTCCGTGTGTGCCTCCTCTGCTCTTTCTTCTAAACACACTAATATGAAAAGATAAGCGGAGAAGAGTAGTGGTGTCTCGGAGACCTCCGCCCCTCAGCCTTGCGGGATCCTCCCGACCCACCCCGCCCTGACAGCCCCGGGGCACCCTGCCCTGGGCTTCTTGGGGTGGAAGCAGGAGGAGAGGGGCAGGACGGCAAGGGCAGGGCGGCTTTTGGAAGGTGTTTGGTTTCCAGAAGCTTAGCTCAGGACGAGCAGGACCAGGACCAGGTGTCTCTGGCCCAGCAGGTTCTGCCGAGGGCAGGGCTCTTGGTCTCACTGAGCTGGTAAGGAGGCGGAGGGGTTATTAGGTAGGAGGAGTGTTGGCCTCTCTGGGCTCCTGAGAGGTGTGGCTGGGACCTCGTGGAGACTTCCCACTGGCTTCAGTAATAAGTGTGCCCGCGGGGAGGGCGCGAGGGGCTCCCCGCTGACGGCCTGTGGCCTGCGGCAGTGCTGCAGCGCCCTGCCTGGAGGGCAGCCGAGGGTCTCCCACTTGTTCCTGGGCTCAGTTTTTTATTTTTAAGGTTTTTTGAGACAGGGTCTTGCTTTGTGGTTCAGGCTGGCCCTGAGCTCAGCCTCCAACTCACATCACAGCAGTCCTCCTGCCTCTGCCTCCCAAGTGCTGGGATGACAGGCGTGAGCCACCACGCCCGGCACTGTGGTATGTGGTACTGGTTGCTGCTGTGGTGAGCCTCCACGCCCAGTATTGTTATGTGGTTACCGGGGATCAAACCCAGGACCTTGTGCTTGCAAGACAGGCGCCGGAACCACTGAGCTAAATCCCCGGCCCTTCCTGGGCTCAGTTTAACAGCACTGTTCCTGGGCACCTGCTTCTTAGGGCCCCAGAGTCAGGGTTCTCCTGCTTTCCCTTGGCAGAGTTCATTTGGGGTAATTTTTTGTGTGTTTTTCTCTCTTTGTACACACGTTTCAGCCCCACACTTTCCTGCTATATTATGAATGGGGGGAGCCATGCTTGCCTCACTTGTACTCTTCTCCACGCAGATGCGCTTTCAGACTTGCCGTGTCCCAAGGCCTGGGCCGCGGGACCGCGATTCTCCACTGACTTGCCTGGAAGCCGGGCCGAGAGCCCAGGTCTGTCCCCACGGGTGGTGGTGGGGAAGGGCTGGCCCCGGAAGATACAGGAAGTGTCTGGAGACGGACCTGGGGCCGGAGGCGGTCCCAGGGGCTCCGGAGCAGATCTCTGTGCTGGACGCCTGGGAGGCTGAGAGCTAGCCTCACTGGTCATCCTCTGCTGCGGTCTTTGCGCTGCTGCGCATGTGTGATGCGGGATTGCATATAATCTCCAAGACAGGTCCACTGAGCAGGGGCTGGATTCTGACTTGACAGCTGAAGAGCAGGCCGGGCGTGAGGGGTTACGCCGCACCTTCAGGGCACGCCTGGCATGCGTGCTGCTGCTGAGCTGGAACTCGGCTCCTCTGTCCCCATCGGCCGTCTGCCAGGAGTCCACATGCCTTTCACAGGTGTGACTGGACAAAACGCCAAGACTCCCCTGTCATGGAGTTCACTGGAGCAGTGACTTCCATCGATCCAATAATATTCTTCAGCTAATAAGGTGATACATGTAAAATGCCTATGTAAATAGTGTCACTCTGGGTTCATTTCATAATAACAGCAGCAGCAGCAGCCGTTGCCATGGGAACCACAGCACTGCAATCCCGGATTGCTTTACCTGTGTGGCCGCCAGGTCATCAGCTGACCCATCGGCCCCTTCATCATAGCTACTGTCTACCCTCCTCTCACCCCATCACGCCCTCACCACTCCTGTTTGCCAGCCTAAATGTAGGACTCTGGTCTCACTTAACTCACCTTAGTAGTGCTTTCCTGTAATTCAAATATGTTGAAATCTTTTTTGAATCTTCATTTTGTCATCCTTTATGAGTCACTGCTCACAGCTTTATCTTCAAATCCTGCATTATTATCCATCCACCCATCACCCATCATCCTTCTGTGCATCCGCCCATCCATCTGACAACCACTGGTACCAGGCAGAAGTCCTGGGAAATTTTAGGTAAATTACCTGTCTGAACCGCACAAGATGCTGCTGTGAACAGGAAAGCGCTGTCATTCCCACTTTACAGCTGAACAGCAGACGCGGGATGACAGTGAACTGCTTCGCGTTGTACCTTGTACACTCTGCAGAAATTCCCCTCGGAGCTGACAATAACCAGTAAACATCTGCTTCCGTTTCTTACACCAGCTTCAAAGACACGGACAAGTGCTGTCTACCTTCCGGTCTCCATCAGTCTGTGACTGCTGGTGGACAGGGGAAGAGGGGCTGAAGTGCAGGCACATGCTGCCGTGTGTGTGTGTGTGTGTGTGTGTGAGAGAGAGAGAGAGAGAGAGATGAACGAGCACCACTGTTCATGACTACTGATTCCCATTACTGAGCACCCGTAGTCATCACTTATCACCAGTATTCTTTAAGGTAACAGCCTGGAACTATTACTATTATTTTTTATTAAAAGAGAAGAATATCCTTTATTTTTTTTTCTCTTAGTCTTTTTACAAACATGATGAATTTCACTTTTCGAATACGCACCATCCGGTACTGCTGCCAACTCTCCCTGAGACAGTGCTGTAAGCTTTTTGTTAACCTTGTTCACCGCCGCACTCATCAGCAGGGCTGCAGGGAGATGCGGGACGCGTATCGGACACCGCGCATGCGCGTCAGGACTTTTCTGACTGATGTGGTGTACGGAGGACGGACCGAGCTCTATGATCCTTATACTTATATTTGAGGATGCTACTTAAACCACAGAGAATCTTGGCTTATATTGTAATTTGCAGAACAAAAAGCTTTACTTTTAGTGATATTCAACTTATTAATTTTTTTTTTTTAGGTTTTTTGAGACAGGGTCTCGCTTTGTAGTTCAGGCTGGCCCTGAGCTCAGCTTCAAACTCACATCACAGCGATCCTCCTGCCTCTGCCTCCTGAGTGCTGGGATTACAGGCATGAGCCACCACACCCAGCACTGTGGTGTGTGGTACTGGTTGTTGCTGGGTGTGAATCTCCACGCCCAGTATGGTATGTGGACACCAGGGATCGAACCGGGGTCCTTGTGCTTGCAAGACAGGTGCCAGAACCACTGAGCTAACTCCCCAGCCCTCAACTTATTAATTTTTGTTTTATGAATTATGCTTTTGGTTCATACCTCAGAATTTATTCCCAAGCCCAAGTCACCCAGTTTTTCTTCAAGAACTTTTTAAATTTTGTATCTAAGGTGATGTATTTTCAGTTAGTTTTTGTGACAGATGTCTGTGTTTAGGTTTATTTTTTCATATAGATTATTCAGTGATTCTAATACAATTTTTTTTTTGAGACAGAGTCCCATTTTGTAGTTCAGACTGGTCCTATACTCAACCTCAAACTCAGCAATCCTCCTGCCTCTGCCTCCCGAGTGCTGAGATTATAGGAGTGAGCCACCACACTCGGCACTGTGGTATGTGGTGCTGACTGCTCGTGGGCGTGAGTCTCCACCCAGCATTGTTGTATGTGGTTACTGGGGATTGAACCTGGGCCCCTCAGCTTGCAAGGCAAGCACCAAAACCACTGAGCTAAATCCCTGGTCCTCTGATACAATTTTGTATAAAGGTTATTTTTTCTCTATTTAATTGCTTTCACATCTTTGTCAGATAAAAGTTGATCATTTTTGTGTGATTCTCTGGGCTCTCTCCTGTTCCACTGATTCACAGGACTTTTTTCACGAATATTATATAGTGTTGACTGCAGCACCTTTATGATAAGTTTTAAAATAAGGCTTCTTTCTCTTGCACTGTTGTATCAACTTTGGTATGGTTCACATGAACTTTAGCATCAGTTTGTCAATGTCTACCTTCTGGGATTTTGATTGGTATTGGATTAAATCCGTGGATAAAATTGGCAAGAACTGACATCAAAATACTGAGTATTTCAGTTTATGAATACAGATTACCTATTTATACTTTTTAAAAATCGCGAGAGTATTGTAATTTTCTACATATAAATCTTAAGCTATTTAGTTTGATTTATACTTAACATTTTATTGTTTTTTGTGGTCTTATAAATTGTATTAACTTTGAAATTCAGGGCTGGGAATTTAGCTCAGTGGTTCTGGTGCCTGCCTTGCAAGTGCAAGGTCTGGAGTTCGATCCCTAGTAACCACATATAACAATGCCGGGCATGGTGACTCACACCTACTAGAAATCTGTACCATATACCACAATGCCAGATGTGGTGGCTCACACCTGTAATCTGAGCACTCAGGGGGCAGAACCAGGAGAATTGCTGTGAGTTCGAGGCTTGCCTGGGCTACACAGTGAGCTCAGGGCCAGCCTGAGCTACAAAGTGAGACCCTGTCTCAAAAAAAAAAAAAAAAAAAAAAAATCAAATCATTCATTGCTGACATACAGGGAAGCAACTAGCTTTTGTTTATTGATCTTGTATCCTGTGATCTCACTATATTTACTAGGTCCAGGATTTCTATTAGTCAAGGTTTTGGGATTTTCTATGCAGAAAACTCTGCTCTTTGCGAGAGCAGACAGCTGTCTCCTCCTTCGCAGCCCGGGTAGCGCTCTGTGGCTGTGCCTGTCCTTTGCGGCACACACTGCGTTTCTGCTGGACGTGGTTGATCCGGACGGTCTCGTAGCGAAAAGGAGTGAAAACGCTATCGCGAGGCAAACCCAGCTTGTTGCATTTCTTAGCGACCTAGAGAGGCATAAATGTGAAAATAGCACCATTTGGGTGCTGAAGCCCGCTGTGGCAGTGCTCCGTGACTAGCGTGGCACCAGGAAGCTGTCTGCAGGCATCTCGCGTTCAGCGAGGAAGGAAGAGCTCCCTGAAAGAGGCGGCGTGGAGAGCGGCGCTTCTGAGGAATGGGCCCCGGGCTGGTGTAATTTCAGTATTTTCACTGAATTTCGAGGAGCAGGGAGCCATTAAAGCAGAGGCAGATTTGACGCTTTGGTTCATTCGATTGATCTCGGGGCTGTTTTCTGAAACTGAGATTTGCAGATTGGGCTTCCCTTGGCAGAGACACTGGCAGCAGCCGGAGCCAGGGCGGAAAAGGCTTCTGGGCTCGGCTTCCCTCTCCCTTCTCTGGCTGCCTCTCACTTACTGCTTTAGAGTTCTCTTCTCCTCTCTACCACTGGGTATATCAAAATTACCCAGAGTTCTTGCACCTCTACCTTACAATAGAGGTTTTTGCTCGTGGTCATAGTTTTGCGTTCCTAAATCTCGCTAGTGCTTAGTTCCCTCAACACTGCCAGATTCCTCACTGAGCATCAGACCCGCGGGTGTACCGGACTCTGTCAGGGACAGAAGCCCTTCCCAAAGTGGAAGATTCCACGTCACCTTTTCCTCCTCTTCACCCACATGGAATGCAGGAGGCAGCACTGTTACCAGCTCAGCTCTTACCCTCTGAGTCCAGATAGAACTGGAATCCAGTTGGGGCCTCTACTTCCACATCTGCCTTGTGGAATGTGGAAGAATGTACCTTAACCGGGCTATTGTGAGTATTAAACAAGATAATGCAGATGGGAGGCTTTATAGCAACTGAAGAGATAATAGGCATCAATATATAATAACTATTATTTACAACCAATTAGTTGCAAGGCTTATGATTTTAAGCTCAGAAGTGTCTCCGGACTATAATCTCTCCATTTCGTTCCCATGCCACAGCCCAGAGTATGTGCTCATCGTTCTTACCCAAGTCCTTCTTCCTTCTTTAGTCACATTGTGCATTTTCATTTTTCATACTACTGGTGTGGTAATCTTTCTTTTAAAACAAAAGACAGCACTCTAACACACACACACACACACACACACACACACACACACACACACACACACACACCCCATGTCTGACCTGTTAGGCCCTTGTATCATTCTTACTCATAGGATAAAATCAGAACTTCTGGTCTTGGTGTACCAGGCCCTTCGCAATCTGCACTAAGCCCTCCTTTTCAGCATCCATCGTCCACTCCCTTCCTCATCTCTTTTGTTTTCCTCTGACTCAACGAGAACACCTGTTGCCCGAAAACAGCACACCTCTGCGATCAGCGCCTCTGCACGTACTTCTCTGCTGGACAGCACAATGCTCTCTGAAACCCCTGTATAAATATTGCCTCTTCCTTCCACAGATCCTTACTTATCAAGGTAGAGATCCATAATTAAAAACCTGAGAACTCTTGTTTTTGATTTTATGTTGGCATTTAGATTTCATTTCTTTTTTTTTTTAATTTTTTGATCATCCACTGAAGTTATGAGCTTTTTGGGGGGCTGAGTTCTGTCCTGTCCTGAGATGCGCACCCAGCTCTAGGTGATCAGCGCACATTTGTGACATGGTTGATGAAGTAAAGGCACAGTTGGTGCTTCTGACTGTTTCCCACTAGAACTGAGCTCAGAAAGGACCAGGACGGTGCACTATCCACCGTTGTGTCCTTGGGGTCTAGCCCAGTGATGGAATTTGGTGGTTGCTTAATACCTTGTGTGAGTTGCTTTACAATTTGGGAAAGTCATAAATAAATTTCACCATAGATACTGGCAAGGGAAAGCCCGTAGCCATGAGTGATCCCTGCAGGTAGGAGGCTCAGGGTGAGTCACGCTCTGTCCCTGCCGGCAGCCGGGTGTCCCTGTGAGGGGCTCCTTGGAGCAGAATTGCCTTCTTCCATGGAAACAGTTTTCTGGTCTCTCCCTTCGACCCTTATCACTAAACTTCCCATTCTCCTACCATAGGAGCTTTTCTTTGAGTTTAAAGAGATGATTGTTTGTAAAATAAAAAATATTAAAAACAGAAACAAATATGAACATAGTGTCTTTGGAGAGATGAATTGATCTCTCTGAACATAGTTTTTCTCTCTGCCACTGTGAGATGGTTGCTATGGGAAATCTCTCTTTTCTACAGTGAAGAGGTGATGATCTTTTTAGTAACAGGAATTGTCTTGATAATTTGCTGTGTTTTAAAAGATCTAGGGGCTTGAGAAAGGTGATAGCCGGACAGCTACCAGCTGTGTGCCCTGATCCAAGCCACCTGGCTCCTCCTCACTGAGGCTGAAAGCTCAACATTAACATACCGTGATGGTTGCTTCCCGGTAAGAATTCCCTTCCCATCTTGCAGATAACGGCCCTTTCACTGGACAGAGAGAGGAGAAAGGAGAGGGAAAGGGAGCGGAGGGGAGAGGAGAAACTTATTTTTAGAAGGCCACTAATCGCACCAGAGTAGGACCACATCTTCAAAATCTCACCTAAAACTAATTACCTGCCAAAGGCAAATTTTAACTTTCCCGTTCTATTTATTTCAATAACTTTCTTTAGACTGTTGGTGTGAAGTTGAATTAGTCAAGATAGATCTTGTTAGTTGCCATTTTCTTTCAAGTCATAGGCTTCACGGTGACGTAAAACAACAGGCCGCCCCCCACGGGCAGGTTTGGTGGGTCAGTGAGTGTCTTCATCCACACCCTTTGTTCTCTGTGACGCCACAGCTTTAATACGTGGCTGGCGAATAAGATCTGTTTGTAAGTGGCACATGATGTAGTCTGGTAAGGGCTGCTTGGAAGTATATGGGGATAGAAAGGGGCTCAAGTGAGGGGTTTGGAGGGTTGAAGAAGATCTCCTGGAAGAGACACATGTGTTATTAACGCCTGAGGAAATGGTAGGAAGTTACTAGGTAGAGAATGTAAAGGGCCTCTTGGAAGATTAGGCATCACATCAGGAAATTTCAAGATTTATGCAGTGGGCAGCACGCAGCACAGCCACAGCGGAGTGTGAGCCGAGTTATGGGAAACGCAGGCGATGGCAGGAAGGCTGTGCGGGGCCTTCTGCAAGAGCTGAGGGCTCGGGGTGCGGGAAGGGCGGCCCACGAGTGGAGAACATAACTTTAAGCTCTTCTGATAGATCACTCCTTTGGAGTACCAAAAAGGTGCTGAATGTTTCAATAGTTCAATATAGTATTCAATATACTGTTACTATATTGTTAATATAGTTAATAATAACTATATTGTTAATAAATATAGTTGAATACTATATTGAACACTTGTACCTGGGTTATGTCACCTAAGTAGTATATGTTCCTTTACATATAAATGATTATCTGCATTTTATAAATAAAGGAAGGATTTCAGTGAAATAAAGTGATGTTTTCAACTTGCTGATAGTTCTTTTTTTTTTTTAGGTTTTTGGAGACAGGGTCTCGCTTTGTGGTTCAGGGTGGCCCTGAGCTCAGCCTCAAACTCACATCACAATCCTCCTGCCTCTGCCTCCCGAGTGCTGGGATTACAGGCGTGAGCCACCACGCCCGGCACTGTGGTATGTGGTACTGGTTGCTGCTGGGTGTGGGTCTCCATACCCAGTATTGTTATGTGGTTACCGGGGAATCGAACCCAGGCCCTTGCGCTTGCGAGACAGGCACCGGAACCACTGAGCTAACTCCCCGGCCCCTGATAGTTCTTTACTGTACTTTTTGCTAACTATCTTTGTCACCAAATCATAAGATATTAAGACAACAAATTGTCCTGCCCCGTGATGACTGACATCACAGAACCTGTGATCCCAGAGCAGGAGACAGTCTTACACAAAATAGAACCACTTCTCAGAGAATGGATCTTAGGTTACCATTATCAAAAACACTTTGCGTAACCATTAGAGAGTAAATTCCTAGATTATGCTTCAGATCTTTACATCAGATCCTCTAAAAGATGAAGCTTAGGCATTTGTGCTGATTACTGAGGGTGCAAGACATTTTTATGTGCTCCTTCTGACTTTGAGACGCTCATCTTGTTCATCTCTTTTTTTTTAAATTTAGGAAATTTAAAAATCTAGAGTCAATATCAAACAACCCATAAGGGGACATATAGTTTGCTTTGAATTTGCACTGGAATTTACGTCTCTTAGTTCTCATCCAATGTGTTAGTCTGACTTTTTATTTTGCTTATGAGTATGTTCTCAAGCTACGTCCATATGAGTATAAATGACTCAAACGTGTCATTCTTAATGTATCAGCAATGCTCCACTTTATTAAAAAAACCCCACATCTTCTCTACCCAGGCTTCTGTTGATGCTCCCACCTTTTCAAAGGAGATATTTTTCTTTTTTCATTTATTGATACATGTAGTGTGAAGACATGCTATGTACAGGATCTTAACAACCTCAATAAATGTGGGCATTATGTACCATAAACTTGAAGTAAGATTAATATCAACAAGAACGAAGAGGAAGAAAGGTAAATTAGAGGAGGAGGAAGGGAGGGAGGAAGGGGATTAAAATAAAAAGAAGCTGTAGTACGTACATCTACCAGTTGTCCAAGATGATTATAAGATGCCTGTACTGCAAACATGTTGTGAACTGAAAAAATTAAAAATTCATAAAGTCGATTTAGATGTGGTATATACATGTAGTAACTCTCCATGAGGAATGCAATCGTTACATATTGCAAACATATATTAATAAAAATAAAAATTAAAAAAGCATCATAAGGTGAGTGAAACCACAAGCCAGAAACAAGGAGAAACTTTTGCAATACATATAATGCTCTAAGTGTTATTATCTTTGACATAAAAAACTCTCATGACTTAATTAGAAAAATACAATTGAGCTAGTATAAAAATGAAAAAAATGCACGAATAGACATTTTCATAGAAAACATGATTGTTTAATACACATATGAGAAACGCGCTGCCTTGTTAGTGATTGTGTTAATAACTGAACTGAATGTGTGAGTCTAAGAAAGAACAGCAGAGTAAACCTACAGCTTAAATTAGAACTAATACAATATCATCTTCACAAATCAGTAAAAATTACAATGTTGGACGTATCAAAGATAGTTAGAATATGGAGGAACAGGAACTCTAGGTACTACAAGTGAAGATGTAAATTACTGTATCAAAGATAGGATGATTGACTATGCCTTCAATTTCTTTTGTAAGAGTACTGTAGTTTTTGTTGTAGAGACCTTTTACTTCATTTGTCAGGTTAATTCCTAAGTATTTAACTTTCCTTAAAGTTACTGTGAGTGATATTATTTTCCTAATTTCTTTCTTGCAGGATTTATTAGCGGTATACATGAATACTGTTTATTCCTCTGTGTTGGTTCTGTATGTGTTATATTGCTCAATTTGGTTGTTAGTTCTAGGAGCTCCTTAGTGGAATTTTTGGATCTTCTATGTAATGAATCATGCCAACTGTGAATAATGAGTCTGACTTCTTCTTTTCCTATATGGAACTTAAAAAATTTTTTTTCTCTTGCCTGATAGCTCTGGCTAATACTGTGTTGAACTGTGTTTTGAATAGTATATTGAACAGGACTTGTGATAGTGGGCATTATTGTTTTGTTTCTAATTTTAGGGGAAAGGGTTTCATATTTTCCTTATTTTCTATGATATCATAAGTAGGATTGTCATAAATGATTTTATCAGGTTGAGATAAAGACCTTACATACCATTTTTCTTTATTTTTAAAAATCATGAATGGATGTTGAATTTTTTTTCAAAAGCTGCATCTATTGAGCTGATCATGTAATTTTTATTCTTATTTCTGTTTATATAATATATTGTATTTACTGACTTACCTCTGTTTATACATCCTTGCATTTCTAGGATAAAGCATATTTGCTCATGATGTACAATGTTTTGATGGTCTGTTGCATTGTTTACCAATATCTTGTTGAAAACCTTTGCATTTTTTTTTAAAAAAAGCAAAACTCAATTTTATTGTCAAATCTATAGGAACTATATTAACCAAGACTAACTCAGCAAAAAATGTCCATCACAAATATTAGAAATATCTACCACTCTCATCTCACCTACATTTATACAGTGAGTTGAAAAAAATGGACAAAAATGCAAAATAAGAACAAGATTTCATAAGGCAAATAAGTTATATTAAAGATCAAAGCAACATGCCAACTACAAAGCTGTAAGGTGGTATCATTCATCATTTAAGATGTCCAAAAGTGGAAAGACTTGCTTATAAAATAATGTCTGACCACTGCCAGATGGGTGTGGTGGGCAGAGTGGAGTGTCAGCAAAGTGCAGTGTCAGCTTTGGGACCTACCGCAAGGGTTGGTAGGTCGTGGAGGCATGGCCTTGGCAGCTGGAGATCTTTCATGATTTCCTGCTCTGCTCTGTTATCTGGCTACCGTGAATGGCCCACCTCTCCTCTTCCACACTCTCTGCCATGATGGTTCTGTTTGGGAGCCACTGGATCATGGACTGAATGAAACCAGAAGCCAACTGTAGCATGTGTTAATTCCATCCTTAATGCTAATTTGAAAATATAATTTATTTGCTTCTTTAAACAGTTGTGAAATCCTTTATAGGTGGACAGAAGTTAGAGAATTTGTACTTATTTCCATGCAGTGTGAGAAAATATGCATAAGCTCTATCGAAAGCGAGGCCAGTATTTACTTGGTAATTTACCTTGGATAGGGTTTTATTGTCTCAGGGAGATTGTTTCATTTATCAGCTGAATAAGAATCCCTGTCTTGGGTGAGGGATTTAGCTCAGTGGTTCCGGCACCTGTCTTGCAAGCACAAGGGTCCCGGTCCGATCCCCTGTAACCACATACAATACTGGGAGTGGAGACTCATGCCCAGCAGCTATCAGAACACATACCACAGTGCCGGGTGTGGTGGCTCACACCTGTAATCCCAGCACTTGGGAGGCAGAGGCAGGAGGATTGCTGTGATGTGAGTTCAAGGCTGACCTCAGGGCCAGCAGCCTGAACTACAAAGTAAGACCCTCTCAAAATTAAAAAAAAAAAAAAAAAAGAAAAGAATCTGGACTGCAGGACTTCAGTCACCAAGCTCCTAGTCCCAGGGGCTGCCCAATCAGTGATATTCACTGTCACTATTGCCATTCTTTTAAAGGGAAAATAAAATAAAATTATTATTTTTACTATTTTTATATGGAAAAATCATTGAACATATTGAAAACAGAGGAATCATAATCCTGGACTTGTGGCATGATTCTTTGCTGAAGATTTTTTGAATTGACAAATAGTTGTACATCTCTATCAGGTACAGCATGTTTTGAATCATGTATACAGTGTGGAAGGGCCAAACTGAGTTCACTGACATATGCGTCGCTTCATGTACTTATAACATTTTGGATATGAGCTGAAAGGCATTCATGGAGAGATTTAAAATACACTCTTTAGGCAATTTGAGGAGTAAAACGCATTGTTACTAAAATCACTATGATGTACAACTGACCTAAAATTTTCCACCTAACCAAAATTTTGCATCCTTTAACCAACACCATCCCATCATCCCCTACATCTCACTCAGGCCTGATAACCTCTGCTTCGCTCTACTACTGAGTTCAACTGTTTTAGATTCCACATATAAATGGAAATATGTCATTTTTGTCTTTCTGCATCTAGTGTATTTCACTTAACATGCCCCATAGGTTAATCTATGTTTTTAAATTGGCAAAATTTTCTTCATAAAGCTGAACAGTGTTCTACTGTGTATACTGCATTTTCTTTTTCCATCTTCTGGTGAATACTTAAGTTGATTCCCCATCTTGGTTATTGGGGATGTAATTATATACAGGTGACTGTGGATATTTCTTTGGTGTACTAATTTCATTTCATTTGGATATGTAATTTATAATGGGACTACTGAAATATATGGTATTTTCATTTTTTAATTTTGGAAAAACTTTTCCCTGTTTTTGTAATAGCAACAGTAACTCACATCACCTTTAACATTGTTCATATCTTCCTTTTTTCCAGCTCCTCAATACTTGTTATGTCTCACCTTTATTGATAACTCCCACTCTGCATGTGCGGTGAGCTCACTGTAGTTTTAATTTGCATTTCTCTGATAATTAGTGCTGAGAACATTTTGTCATCATTTTGTTGGCTGTCTGAACGTTCTTTGGGCAAAAGCTATGCAAGTCCTTTGCCTATTTAAATTTATACTATTAAATTCCTTATATATTTTGGATGTGTATTTATTTAGATATGTGTATGGCTTGTATGTATTTGTCCCCTTCTGAAATTTGTTTCTTCACTCTGTTGACCATTTCCTTTGTGGTGCAGAAGGTTTTTAGTTTGGTATATCTCAGTTTTTCTTGTCTATTTGGGGTAATATGAAAAAAAAATCATTTGCCTATAACATCATGGAGCTTTCCTATTTTCCTCTAGTTTTGTGATCTTATGTTTAATTTTTTCACCTCTTTTGAGTTAGGTTTTTATGATATAATGGCTTAATTTCATTACTCTTCATGTGGCTATCTAGTTTTCACAAAATTATGCATTGAAGAGATTATCCTTTCCCATTGTATGTCCTTGACACCTTCATCAGTACAGTTGCCTGCAACAAATTTGTTTGCTGTTTCTAGTTTCATCGGTCTACGTGTCTCTTTATGACAATATCTTGCTATTTCAATCATTACAGCTTTGTAGCATGTTTTGAAATGAGTACTGCCATGTCTCCAGCTCTGTTCTTTCTGTTCTCAAGTGTTTTTCCTTAAAAAATTTTAGAAAAACAGGATATAATAAAAGGGAGAGTGCTGCTTATTCTCCAGATGAACCCACCTGAGTCATGTTCCTTGGAAAATTATGTGTGGTGTGAGGATCAACAGATAGCCTTGTGGTAAAGAGGTCTGCTACTAGTGATCGTTTTTAGAGCTTTTACAACTTCCAATTCCTGGCAGCAATTTATATATCTCCTTTCATTCAGACTGTTATGGCCTCTTCTTAAGACATTTGAGAGAACCTAGTAGGAGAGTGTCTCTCAGCTCCATCATGGCCTTTCGCAGTTGAAGAAAGGAGTATTTTCACTCACTGTTTTAAAGGCTCCAGTGCACGGTCAGGTAGCTCCATTGTCTCTGGGCTGTGGGAAGGTTGAGTACACGTGCTGTGAAGAGAGGTACTCTTTCCAAGAAGCCTAGAGCAGAGAGTGGGAAAGTGCATGTATGTGCTTTAAAGAAACTGGCCTCAAGTTTTTTTAGATGAGTTCTCGTGTGGTTTTGGAATCAAAGTAATGCTAGCTTTCAGAAATGAGTTTTAAAATACTCCTTCCCTTTCTCTTTTATTACACAGTGAGAAGTATTGGCATTAGATCTTCAGTTAAATTCTTGTAGATTTCAGTGGTCTACCCATATTTTCACTCAATACAGTATTTGGAGTTAACAGTTCTTTTATTACTTGAAAAATGTGCCTTTTCTTTCTGGTCTTCACAGCTTATGACAAGAAATTCTTTCTTCTTAAATCTGAAGATTTACCTACCAATTTCTTTTTTAAAAAAAATTTGTTTGTGGTACTGTGAGCCATTATTTCTTCTAATAGTTTTTAGACTCACACCCGTTCTCCTTTCTTTCTGGGGTTCTGACTCAATTGCCAAAAATCTTTTGTTGTTTTACAGGTAGTTGATTCCCTTCTCTTTTTCCATTCTATTGATCAATTATTCTTTTGAGTTTATTCTTCATCTTCATTTTATCGAGACTGATGAGTTTTTAATTTGTGAAATATTCAGTTCTACAATAGGTTGTTATATTTCTTCTAGAATTTCCATTGTTTTGGTACCTTCTACTATTTTTTTTCATCTGCTTCAAGTGTGCAGTTTCTTAATGTAGCAATTTTAGAACTTTTAAAAACATCTCAACAGATAATCTCAAGACTCTGCATCTTAAATCCTCTGTCAATGCAGAACTCTGCTAATATTACACTACCAGATGTAGAAAGTTACTATCTCAAGATTTTATTCCTTGAACAAGACTGTTTACATTGTTTGCTAGCCATTCCTCCACTGCCAACATCTACTTGTCTCGTTAACACCCACCCCAGGAGAATATTAACGACAGAGTGAATGAATGAATAGAATTAAAGAGAAAACAGAATGAATAGATCAACTTGAAGCTACAAAGACTGCTGGAGACTCAGAGATTCTCATGAACTGCATAATTTATTGGTTGATGAGGCACTGGAAGTGGGAGGTAGTCATACAGAAATCAGGAAGGAAAAACTGCAGAATGAGATGCAGTCTGAAACTTAGTAGCTTCTTATAGGAAAGTAGAGACATGAAAAATTCGGAAACCTTGGGCAATATCATGAGAACATTAAGCCCATCGGCGTCCACGGAGAACATCTCCAGCTCCTTTGTCTCCGCGGCAGCCAGGGGACCTTATTTGCATGGCCAGGTAGGCGCCTGCTTCTGCTGGGTCTGGTGACAGACTGGGACGCCCTTGCCACCCCCAGAGCCACCGCCAGAGGAGCCACCTCCACAGCTGGAGCCGCCGCCGCCGCCCCCGGAGGATCCCCCGCCGCAGCTGCTGCCCCCAGAGGAACCCCCTCCGCAACCACCGCCGCTAGAGAAGCAGCCACCGCCGCCTCCGCCCCCACCACAGCTGGAGCCGCCTCCGGAAGAACCGCCGCCACAACCGGAGCCGCCCCCAGAGGAGCCGCCGTAGCTCTGGCACTGGTAATGCTGGCCGGAGGAGCCGCCGCCGCCGCCTCCTGAGGAGCCTCCGCCGCAACTGGAGCCGCCGCCCCCGGAATAGCCGCCGCCGCAGCT
>PVIR01024363.1:0-26004 GCA_004026965.1 Petromus typicus | reverse complement strand
AAAGGGGACAATGTTGAGATTGTAACAAAAAAGTAAGGAAACAAATTTTATATATATGGGGGGGTGGTAGGGTGGGTAGGGCTATGGGAAAAAATGAGAATTAAGTTGTGTCTTATACTGGTACAAATCCCCATTATGGAGTGCAATCATGATGTGTATATTTAATGTACCAATAAAGATAATTTAAAAAAAAAAAAAGATTGTCATGTAAGGCTTCCATTTACATAATTGTAGCAGTTACAGAGTTTGGCCAGAGGCAATGAAATAGAACCTAAAATAACCTAAAATAGAACATTTTAGGTTCAACCTTATGTCCTTTATCTTCTACAGCCAACACATGTTATATTTATAAAAATTACTCCATAGTTTTGTGGGAACTAGTAAGGAAGTTCGAATAAATTAGACTTCCTAGTATAAAACTTAAATGTCTAAAATAAATTTGTACAGCAATCTTTTGCTTTAAACTCACGTACCCTGCACTGGTATTTTTAGCTTCTGCCTGAATCTCACCTCAGCTTCTGTTTCATTTGGCTGGAGGGAAATTGAGCTGAGATGATTTTCAGCCCCCGCTCCCCCCACCAGAGAAACAAGCAAATGTTTGAAGACACCCAAGGTTGGCAGAAAAGGAGAGAATCTTCTAATCTTCCAGCTTCCATATACATGACTGAGTTTCATTTGTCCAGCCTCTCTGATTTCCTTCTCAGCAACGATAGATGTGCCAGAGAGAGCAGTGGGAACAATTAACCTCTCTGCAGAAACCGGGCTTCTGTCTACAAGAGTGGGATGGAGAGGCATCTCACACTACACATAAACATCCACTAAAAAGGAGTTAGAGACTACAACATAGCACCTGCAGTCCTAAAACTGATAAAAGAAGACAAGAAAGGCTCCTTGACTTTGGTCTTTCCTTAATTTTTGATATGACAACAAAACCACAGAGAACAAAGTAAACAAAAGCAGGTGAGATCACACCGAACTACAAAGCTACTGCGCAGCAGAGCGCAAAAGAGGAAAAGGCAAATTAGAAAACAGAAGAAACTATCTGCAAAGCATATCCTTGGTAAGAAGTCAATAGCTAAGATATGTGAGGAAATCAGACACTGTGATAGAAATAAAAATAGGGACTTGGGGGCTGTATCTAGGGAGAAGGAACCGGGCTAACATTAGAGAGCTCTCTGCTTCCTTTAAGTCTTTGGGTCTTTCTCAATTTTCATGCCTGTGAAGTACAAAGAGAAAATGTCCATTCTCGCCTCGTCTGAGTCCCTGGCACCATCTCCTCAAATAACTGTCAGCGTTTCCCAAACAGAAGACAGGGGGACTGTACTCAGCAGATCCCACTCGAGGCTCTGACACTGTCGCTGGTGAAGCAGCCCTGACTTGTTCGGGGTAACGGCTGATCTCAGGTGCACCCCACTCTGCAAATAAAATTACAGGCTTCCTGTTTGTACATCACACCTGGTCAGACATTGTGCTGTTGTAATCAGTGTCATAACACAGAATCGCATCGGTGTGCTGCTCTCAAAGTACAAAAAATTCTAGAACTCATTGATATCTTTCCTCACTTGAATTTATGCTGGAACTGGCTGTTACCCATGGACAGAAGAGTCCATAATGAAAGATCAGTTCAGTGGAAGACGCCCCAGCCCCGGAGCAGCTCTGCTCTGTGAGCCAGATGCCGTGTGGTCTCTGTTCTGCTGG
Organism: Petromus typicus; assembly: GCA_004026965.1. Classification (NCBI taxonomy): domain Eukaryota; kingdom Metazoa; phylum Chordata; class Mammalia; order Rodentia; family Petromuridae; genus Petromus; species Petromus typicus. The sequence goes on along the minus strand of PVIR01024363.1, from coordinate 24,306 downwards.
AAAACGGGCTTGGTAGCTTCCAAAGAAAAACCAGAACACGGCTTGGCTTCAAAAGCAAGAGGCGCAGAAACTTTTTCTCTCCTTCCACCAAGGTGAACGGGATACATAAGCTTTAGGTATAAGTTAGAAATACAGAATTAATACTCCTGTAACTGTCATTCGTATTTTATGACCCTGCAATATTTCACTGTTGTGTATTTTTCAGCGTTTAAGAGTTGAAAAGATAGCCAAAACATATATTGTAAATTTTGTACCTACAATAAAAAGAGGCATTTGAAATTTAGAAATACAAGTACATAAATATGTTATTTCAATTTATTCTAATTGTAGTAACTTCACGTATGTAACTACTAACATCAAATATTAATAAACCTTAACAATAGATGAAACTTTAAAAAAAACATTATTTCTTATTCAGATGTCATTATCCTCATACCAGCATTGTTCCTATTTCTTCATACTACAGAATTGAAAATGTAGCCTAAACAAGTTATTCTAGGCCTTAAAATTTTTCTAAAACATGGAATTTCTGACAATTAGAACTATGACAGTATTATTTTAAATTCCTTGTACAAATTATGGTGGAGGCCAATTTTAATATTATTCAGAAAACTGCTGTTGTGGCTGTGTGCGATATCCCCCAACGCCTCATGCAATCATGGGGTGGGTCAGAGGCGGCTGGATCCAGAGCGTGGTGCTGGGGTCACAGGTCTGTGATCAGTGAATCATCCTGATTGGTCTGGTACAGTTCTGGCTGAGATTAAGGGTGTGAGTGCGTCACCGCCCGACGGCGGGGGATCTGGCAGAACGGGGCAGGGACAGAAAGAGGCTCGTGTGTTCCCACCTGCCTGCCTGCCGTGGACCATCTCTCCTCTGCCCTGCCCCTCTGCCACCCTGCCTTGGAGCCAGCCAACTACGGACTGGAACTTCTACAAACCTTTCCTCCTTTTCTTTGGCTGTCAGGTATTTTGTATGAGCAATGAGAAAAGTGACCACAGCAGCAGTGGAGGATTTCACTGTGACAATCTTTCAAGTCCATTCGCGTGCAGAGAAGTAATGGCCCTGGGTGGAGCCGTCTAGCAGGAATACCGGGTGTAATCGCACACGTAGACTGGGGATCTTCAGTTACCCACTGTCTGTCCCTTGGGAGACAAAATCCCAGGCTGATCTTTGTGCATGAAACACATTGTGATATAAGTAGGAACACGTTGTGATATAAGCAGCATAGAAACTATTTTACATGTGGTCATGATGGTTAATGTTAAACTTTTGTTTCTCTAAAAAACCCTGTAACTAACATACTTTCCTTGGTTGATGTATACAGACAGTTGCTTTTAGTTTTTCAACTTGGTCTCTTATTTTGATTTAAATCATACCATTCCAAGTTCCTCTAAGAAATGGTGTCGTCCAGCATGCTTTTAATTTTTTAATGTAAATGTACAGTTTTGCCACTCAAAAGCCAAACATTATTCATTACACATGAATGAAAATGTCACTGTCGTGATTATTGCCTGAATGGCCTCTTCTTGAAAAATGAAGAAGACTATTTGAATCTTGACAAGGTAATACGAAATAACAAGTTGCATCCCCCTTTTCCCAGAGGACAGATTCCTCTGATAATCGTAACCATCTCTCTCTGAAGTTGTCGTAAACTGTAACATTGTGAGTCTGTGTGATCACATAACTCTGTTTTCTCCTATAACTAGTAAGATGCTCCTGTCTGATTTCAAAATTTAAGTATTTCATACTCTAAGGCTCAGGTCTGATGTGCTCCAGTATATAAAGAGTGTTAATAAAGACTGTCAAAAAGGAAATATACAAAAACCTAAAAAAGGACTTCTTTTCAAATATAGATGTAATTAAATACAGTTAGAAAGGAAAAATATTTGGCTTAGCAGGAAAAGCTTTACAGAAAAGATGAAATATGAACAGTTATAACAATAAGTTAAAGAAGAGAGTTTAGAAAAAGTCTTGCAATCAATAGTCCTCACCGTTTCTCAGAAACTCTCTTTACAGTATTTCCATTGGCGATGACTCAGAGAGTCAGTGTAATACCTTTACAAGAATAAAGGCAGCTTTAGGAAATTAACATTTCTGTTACTTCTTCAACCACTTTTTGGAGACTGATATCAGAAATTTAGCTTATATGTTCTGGGTTATCATGAGTCCCTTCAGTTTTATTCAGTGCTATAAAAATATAATTTCATTTTTAAATACAACCTTATTTACATGTAACTTATTGAAGTATCTCATTTTCACAAAAGTAGTATATGTCCAAATTTCTCCAAAGACATAATAAAAAAGAAATATAAATAATTTGTTGAGATATTTCAAAATTTTATAATTAAATAAATGCCACTTCATAAACATTAATTATAAAATTTCATTAATCCATAGTATAATTTATCAGAGAAAATAGCATGATCATATTAGAAAGGGTTCTGACTTTCAGTAGCAACCAATTAAAATATTAAATTTAATTCATTTTTCATACAACTGCAAAACGCAAGCCAATATTTTGATCAAAATTAAAATATAAAATTCTAAAAAGGCTTTTAAGTTAATTTAATTGTAATGCATGCTCGGTTTTGAGATTTCTGAACATGGATCATGATTCTTCCATAGTTTTTCTTGATTTCCACGCAGTCATGCCGTAGGAATCTGTCTGACTCTGGGTTGCCGCGGAAGTGGGTGTAAACATCGCTCAGTAATCGCGTGAGCGTCCGCACAGTCTGTGCTCCAAAAGAAAAACATCTTTTCATGCTACCAACTATGGCAATTCTACACATATCTAACTTTTTATTTCCCTAACACTAGCGTTTCAATAATATAAGAAATAATTAAATTATGGTCAATCCATCTTCCTTTCAGTTGATAAAAAGAAACCCAAATGTAATAAACTGTCTGCTGTATAACGGAAATATGTCAGTGGGAACAGTGGAACGTGTGCGCTCGACACAGTGATGTGTAACATGCTCCGGGCCCCGAGGCGGAGCTTTCAGAAGGTGACTGCGTCGCGAGCCCCACACTCGCGGGGACTGGTCTGCTGATAAACCGTCAGCGTACCTGCGGGGGCGGGGCTTGCACGCAGGTGACTCACCTGGAACAGGACGTGCGAGGACGTGCTCCTGCCCCGCCCTCCCGCCTCTGCCCTGCTGCACCAGGCCCCCACCTCGCCTGCGAGATAAACAGCTCCGGGCGTGGCCAGCAGGAAGCAGCGGGAGATGGAGGTGGGCGAGGGAGACAGACCTTCCTCCCGGGCCTCAGCCCAGTGACGCGCCTCTTCCTGCCAGACCTTCCGAATCGCTTTAGCTCTGAGTCGGTCAGTGTACTAATCCCTAATGGGAACCACAAGGTCCGGTCACTGACGGAAAGCCTCACGCTTGCGTGCAGGGGGCTTCGGGCACATCCAGATACAGACCTCTTCCTTTAACTAGTAAGTGCTGGGTGTTTTATCCCACTGATAATAAAGTGACTAATACAATGTGTATTATTTTTAATGTTTAAATTATTTAACTTTTATCTGGACAGATTATGATTTACAAGATTGTATTCTTGCAATCTATCCAAATTTGAGGACTAGGGATCTGGCTCAGTGGTTCCAGTGATGGCCTTGCAAGCACAAGGCCTGAGTTTGGTACCCCCTGGTGCCAAAAATCCAATCCAAATCAATCCATCCATCAATCAATAAATAAACAAGGCCCAGGGACATAGCTCAGTGACATCATGCCTGCCTCGTGAGTGCAAGGTCCAGAGTTCAACCCCTGATACTACAGAAAATAAAACAACCCAAATTTGAACATTAAATAAGATCAGAAAACTCATACTATACATTAATTTAGACTGAGCACTGGAAATTCAAAATACATTGTATATATTATGACTTATTCACCCCATGCTTCATTAAAATTCATGAAAATGTACTTTTCTACAGCATCATAATGCAGATAGGGGAAAACCGGGGCAATCAGAAAGGAGTAATAGATGACTTATCCATACTTTTCTTCCAGTTTTATGTTCTGCAGGTCATGGAGTTTATATTTTGTGTTATTGTTTTCTTTTTTTTGTTTTTTATGAGACAAGGTCTCCCTATGTATTACAGGCTGGAGTTGAACTCACTCTATAGCCCAGACTACCCTCAAACTCACTGAAATTCTCCTGCCTCAGCCTCCCCAGTGTTGAAATTAGGAATGTGTTTCAAAATCCCCAGGTTTTTCCATAGGCGATAATGAGAATGGCGCTGTAGGTAAACACTGACAGATAAGTTAAAGTTAAGAAAAATGAGTGTTTGTTCGGCTCTTCACTCCTGACTGGTCACTGTATGCTCTTCTTCCAAACTATGCGTGTCTTAGCTCTGGCCCCCTTCTTACTCTTACAAACTGATCTTCTAGAGTGGTTGATTTGAGGTATGAATTTAGAGATTCTCTCTTTTTTGAGAGAAAACTTAGAGAAAATGGACCAGTGTAGCTTCAATTTCTGCAAAAATTTATAAATAAATGTTAGTGATACTTAAAAGACAGAAAAGGTCGACAAATTGCCTATATAGATCCTCAGAGGTTTAATATGCAGATTATTAATTTATGTTTTTAATTTTTTATCTTTATTGGTACATTACATAAATGCATCATGATTAATTTAGCATACTCTAGTGTACTATCTATGCTGTCAGGCTATTTCCAGGAAATAACCTACAGCAACAACAAGCAAACTAAAAGCGATGCTGTCATATACAACACGTATGTACTATTTTGTTTTTAGAAACAAAAATTGATAAATACCTCAAACAAAACTTCAAAAGGAAAATGTGTGAGGCACATTCTTTTCTCCTACACAAAACTCACGTCTATTTAAAAAAACTTTTCAAAGGAGGATCAGAGAGTGTTCAGCTGCTTCGATCCCCGGACTGATCTTCCGGAGTTCTGTTACCTTTTCGGAAATAGAATTTCTTTATCTGATCAGCAGCAAACTTATTTCTTTTTTTGGCTACTTCATTCCCAAATGTGTCAGGAGTTAGTAACTTAGTAAGGACCAAACTATAGGACTTTTAGTGTCGCTGCCGTTATCATGTAAGGATTCTGTTCATTTTTGGTTTTTTTATTTTAAAATGTTTGGGCATTTTAGTTTTTTTTAGTCCAGCTACTATCATTCAGATTATTTGTATTCTCATTTTTCAAAACATAATTGTTTACTTATTCTTGTGAAATATAAGATTGAATAAACCTTTGATTCTGATTCTCTTCTTTCCAAGGAAAAATTGCATTTGTTCTATCTTGAAATGAAAATATGCATAAATGGATAATTGACAATGAAATGCCACCCTCAAAGGCTTCTTTCAGTTAACTTCAAGTTTTTAAATAAATCTTTCCCAAGAAATGATAGTGATGTTAGTCATATGCATAATGTTAGATTTTTGAAAAGTCTGATCTGGTCATTGTTTTCTGTTATTGCCAAAATATATATTGGTATTTATGAAAAATATAGCACAAAGCTGTAAGTTCAACAGATAAAGTGATTAATACATCATCACACTCAATGTTTGAGCTCATGTATTACTTTTTTATAGAAGTTAGGTGGTAAACTTGTGAATTGTAAAATGATTTTAAAATGTCATCCCAACCAAATAACAAATATGCTAAAAGGTAAAGAATACTAAATGTTGAAAAAAATATCAGGAGATAAATTAGTAGCAAAAGGAGTAGTTTCTTTAGACAAAGCATTTAAGTCACTCTAGGCAATGAAGGAACAGGGAATTAAGATGGATACTGAATCACATTTTAATGCTTAGAGGAAAGACAATCTGGTTAGAAAACAGAGTTGGGGGTCATGCTCCTCCTCAGGGAGTCACCGCGAATGACGGTGAGTATTTGCTGAGTTATAATCAAATACGCCTCTTTGTCTTTAAAAATGATTTGTCTCCTGGCTGCTGAGTTTCACTCAGGAGAGTGATAGTCTGCTCGGAAGATGAGAGAATGGAGACGAAGCCAGGCCTGGAAGATCAAGCCAGATCCCACCAGCTCCCTCCATCCGCCCGAACCGCACAGCGCCGTCCAGTGCCTCTCTGTCCTTAGCACAAGCGCCGCCGCCGCCGCCACCTGTCTTCGGGTTGATCATGCGCATGCGCGGCTGCTGGCTCCAGGGCCTGAGTCCCGAGCTGCCCTCTGTGCTGCCCTCGGAGGCCGCGCTCCCCGCTCCTGCCCCACACCTGCCCCACACCGAAGGCTAGTCGCAGCGGAGCGATGTCCACAGCGCTGTTTGAGGTCAGTCGTTGAAACCCTGCCTTCAATTTCAGTCCTGAGTCACCCATATTTCTCTTTTTTTTTTTCTTTAAGGTTTTTTGAGACAGGGTCTCACTTTGTAGTTCAGGCTGTCCCTGAGCTCAGCCTCAAACTCACATCACAGCAATCCTCCTGCCTCTGCCTCCCGAGTGCTGGGATTACAGACATGAGCCACCATGCCCAGCACTATGGTATGTGGTACTGGTTGCTGCTGGCCGTGGGTCTCCACACCCAGTATTGTTATGTGGTTACCGGGGAATCGAACCCGGGCCCTTGCGCTTGGAAGACAGGCGCCGGAACCACTGAGCTAACTCCCCGGTCCCTCACCCATATTTCTTTTAGAATTATAAAAGTATTTGTTTCTTCCGTGAAATTGAAAAGAAACAAAAATAATTGCCTCCCATCCCCTTAACAGGCCTAGCGTTGGTCTTAAAATACTTCGTGTCATCACTCATTTTAAAGAAAGGTTTGTCTCTTTTCATTTAGTTTTTATTTTTGTGGTAGCAAGGATTGAACTCATAACTTGCGCTTGTGAGCCAAGTGCCAGAACCACTGAGCTAAATCCTCAGCCCCTTGTCTTTCTTAATGTAGCAATAATTCGCAGCCATAATAACCCAGGACAGAGAAGCCACAACAAGAGAAATCGCACACACACATTTCAAGTTCCATTTCCACCCGGTCCACACCTTCCCCTTAGACAAACAAATCACAGGCCTGGCCAAACCCGCGGGGTGAGGAAGCCTCCTCCGCCTGCCCAGGCCACGACAGAGCGTGAATGCTGCCCACTGAAAGTAGACCTTTCCTCACGTCACCGCTTAGTCCTCTGCAGCCTTGATCACAATTTCCGATCTGTCCTTAAATCAAGCTGATGTGCTGGGGAAGCTGACAGCCGTCCAGCGCTCAGGTGGGCCAGGTGCCGTACTTATGGGGCACATGGAAAATAAACTATTTATCCCTCTGGACTTTGGGAATAATATGTCACACCTCTGATTAAAATACATTAATAAAGTTCTTGTCTTGCTGCAGAATTGGGCCACTGGCTAAGAGTCATATGACAGAGTTGTGTGCAAATATGGTTTTTGTGTGAAAATCAGTGAAGAAACCTGACACATAAAAACACACCCATCTCCACTTTTGACCATACTGTAGTATAAATTAATATGTTTAATGTTGTGCACAAGATCTATCTTTTCTTGTTAGTTTCAGAAATGACTGCTTAGTTGGTTCCTTGTAATGTGTTGAGAGAAGGGAATGGGCGTGTCAGGGATGTCACTGCCTGGCAGTCACACGGGGTCCGAGGTGGGGCTACTAGGGATTGTGGCCCCAGCAGGCACCGAGATGCAGGAGGAATGCAAACAAAGATACAAATTAATAGATTCTTTAACTTCTAGAATTCTGTGCCTTGAGAAAAATGAGCAATGTAGGAGACACTGTCCTTATAGAAAATTACAGATGTGCAGCAGAGAAATAGGAAGTGTCCCCAACATGAAAGCGAGTATTTCATATGTTTGATCCCCTAGACTTGTAACTAAATCTAAAGTGAGCATCAGTGCCTGCAGGATGCCAACCGCATGCCCGCAGTCCTCCTTGATTGTCAGCTGTAAATTATCCTCATGAAACATCACAGTTATCTCATTACCTGCATGTTCCTAGGAGAGAATCAGTCATAGCAGTACGCGTGTGTCTGTCCATCTTGGCTGGCCTTTTGGTGCCAGGGTTCACTGCTTTCTCTGGAAAGTAAGAGCACAGTGCAAATCCAGTTCCAACTGGCCTCTGTGCGAGTTCCTTCAAGTTTACACTATTCACTGTTTATGAAATGTTTCCTCTTTAAATTGGTTTTTGAAAGCTTGAAATGGAGCATTTTCCCTATATGGAACCATTTCTCTCAGATTCTGTTTTCATTCTAGAGGAATGATACTCCAGTGGTGTCTGCTTTCTGCTCTCTTATCTTCCACACTTTAAATTTCAGTATCTCACTATCACTCCTGTGAAACCACCATTGACTTCACTGAACAGGGTTATAGGATCACACTCTGAAAAACATTTGCTGTGGTTAAATCAGCCAAGGGTGTATTCTTCGATTTATCATAGAAATTATTCTCTACGCTTGTGTTTATCATAGAAAATGCTGTCTACATGGACGTTTACAACCCGGTTGCCTTCTTCTCCTATTGAACATTTTGGTAGAAATATAGTGTGACAGATCTAAAACAATGTAGTTATATAATATTTATCTATAATTAGCTACTGACTTGTCAGCCATATTTATTTCAGTAAGATACATAGGCTGTGTTCATATATTTAAAAGACTACAGAATTTTAATTGATTCAATAAATATGCATGAATCCCAGTACTAGGCAATGTGTAAAATACCAGGAACTGAAGATGAATGAGACTTTCTCTGCCCTCTGAAAGCTTATTTACAAGCAGGCATGTAAATTGTTAATACACATTCACAACACATTGTAACAACCAAATAACTTGGATATCTAGAAAAAGAAATGTGTACAGCAAGGCTTACAAAGAAAGGGAGAGACTTGAAGTGGGCCTGAGTGAGCCAGCTGCATCTTGTCTTGCAGAGAAGAGAAAGGCACCCTCAAATGAAGGGACGGAGTGTGTTTTGGGAATTGTCAGGTCATTACATGGGAAAGGTCAAGCTCTAGATGTACTTAGCAGGTGGGACAGGATTCCTCTTATGCTGGCGAGGGTGGTGCTCAGGAAACTGGATAGGGTGAAAACAATAGGGAAAAGCAGGCAGACTGTAGAGTCATGTAGAGTAAAATGAGTAAACTCAAACCCGACGAGGGTGCAGGGGAGGAGCGGGAGTCAGTGAGGACTGGTTTCAGCCCTACAGGGCTGGAGGCGTCAGTACCTCATAACTCTCACTGTCCAGTTAGGCTCCGAGGGATTCGACTTTGTGACATGATGCATGTTTTGTGATATTCACTAGAGATACTGAGAACAGTGTGAAATACCTTGAATCATTTTGAGTTGGAGGACAAAGGTGTAGGAATGATCGGATATGGCTATAACTGGTGGCAAACGAAGACATGTGCCAGGCATCCCTGAAGTGAAATCCTGGTGAATGATAATAATAATAACAGTGCCAGAAGAGACACAGAGACAGTAGAGACAGGGTACCACTCTGCTGAGACCAAGAGAGTATCAGGGAAATCACAGGACGCAGTATGATTCTGAAGGTTCAGACTGGCCAATTTAAAAATGTTCATTGAGAGATTAAAGAGAAGGCATTGCTGAGATATCTAACTGCTGAGAGCCGGCGAGTGCGGTGCAGGGGCAGCAGGCAGGCAGGGAGGCAGCCTGAGGCAGGGTCCATGGAACGAAGAGCAGAAGCAAAGTCCAAGCAACACAGACATCACTGTGTCTACACGGCACAAGTTTCCAGCAAAAAGGGCACAACGGGTCAAAGAAGCCCAGACGGTGCTGGCGGGGCAAGCTGAGTAGCGAAGAGCCTGAGGATGCCGGGTGTTCACGTGGCTTGGAAGTAAAACAGGAGATAAAGAGGTGTAGGGAATGTGACTCGGGAATTGTATTAAGGTTGCAATTAGAAATGTACTGCAGATATAAAGCAGTTTTAGTGCACTGGTGAATGCAAAATTCAGATGGCATGCAACGTGTGTGTGTACTTGTGTGTGTCATACGTGTGTACAAACACATGGGCACAAACAGTAGTGCTGTATAAAGCAGAGAAAGCAAAGGGAAGCTGCTCCTTCACGACGTCTGTGTAACCATCGCTCTCCTGATGCGTGGATGTAAGGACGCGTCCTGTGCCAACCAGACCCGGTGCGGAAATCCCCATGAGATGCTCAGGCAGCCGGGAGCCAGAGTCTGCCCAAAGTTCACTTGTACACTAGCAGAGCCACCACGTGCGACGTCAAAAAGAGAAGGGGAAATTTTATGAATAACAAGCAGTGTCTTTATTATTTTACTCAGTTTGATGAGAAATTGCTTAAAATATTGATACAATATTTTCAAATTGGGAAAGAGCAAGACATCAGTGGCTGTGCCTTTTCAGACAGGCATCTGTTCGCCTCATACTATGGTGGAGGCATCAGCAGTGAGGCCGTCGGCGAGGGTTCTTGTTTGAGGTGTACTTTGTCTCTTGCAGGAGGAAACAGTGATCTAAGCCACTGTCTAGCGATACAAGCACACTGGAGGCTTAGGGAGTCGGAGGCTGTTGGGAAGGGAACAGGTTAGACCAGAACCTCCGTGGTAGTTAGCGCCTTCCAGGGTCGCGTTCCTTCTTCATTCTGATAGCTCATCACTGCCCCTTCCGCTCCCCGCGATGCGCAGCTTAGATGTAAACTGTGGACAAGGACTTGCTGTCACTCAAGTCCTGCTCCAAATCACTGTTAGGTCCAACATAGCATGTGTCCATCCTAAGGATTTTTCTGCCCTGTTACCAGAAATAGGAGATGAAGGAGAAAAATCATTGCATGCTATTATATTCTTTTATTTTGAAATTTATAAATGTGCTTTTCTATATCTTACAGAATTTAAGCCATTTCTCAATTATTTTAATTAAAACTATATATTATTTGAATTTTTAGAATATTATTTTAACTATACATATTTCCAATTCAGAAATGAAACCTGCTTAACCTTTATAAAATGGTGTCATATTTAAGCATATGTCAGATGACATATGAAAACATACAAACACTAAACTTGGTATTTTTTTACATCACTAAAATTTTTATTTACCCCCTTCATCATCAGAGCATGTATTAGCCCATGAAGTATTAAACTAAGTCAAATTTGAAGATAAGAACTCTAACGTATTAAAAATAAGATCGAAGGTTTTGTAAGTGTAAGTATCACAAGTCTGATGGTTTAAAAAAACTATCACATCAAGTGCATTAGACTGAGAATTTCTGAATTATGAAGACTGATCTGCATCTACTTGCATCGGAGACTTTTCTTACAATTAAAACACCTGCACCAGTGATTGAAAGTTGAAATTTGTTCCAGTCATTTTGTCCCCGCACTGTACGGTCCGCCGCCCGTATTTTGGAGAGTGATCGGGTTGCAGTTCTCACCAGAGCATCGTTCTGTTAATGAACTCACACCTGCCTGTGCGGCTAGGACCCAGAAGACATGTTCCTGCCCAGAGAGACTTCCTCCTGTCTACTTCCGGCTGCCGGGAGCTGAGCAGCTTCCCTGCTAAGGTGCCCTTGCTCCGTTCCAGTTCTGCTTTAGTAAACCCCGACTTCTCTGAGTTATGAGTGTCGCGGATCCTCTCAGTGACACAAGTGATAAATTAAGGAGATTCGTATGGCAGTACTGGGACTGTCACTAATTGCTCCGTCCACATCTGATCGCGTGGTTCAGAAGCGTTTGGAACTGTTCCGTGGGTGTTCAACAAAGTTCGGGTCTGCCGGCTAGAGGGAGCCCTGGAATGCTGTCAGCAGTGCCCGGTGGCAGCTCTGGTTGGAGCTCCAGAGACCAGCGTGCTGCAGAAATGCAAATGGTGAAGGTCACGTTCATGAGAATTCAGCTGGGATCCAGGCGCTGGTGGGATATGGAGGTTATGCGTGTTTCCTCCCATGGAGGAATTTGCCTCAACTTTTGTCCATGTGCTAAAGCTTTAATCTTGGGATTCCCGGTAGTGCTGGAGCTCCTAAGACCTCTGCCACTCACAGAGATGGACTTCACGGACTTCGCACATCGTACTTTAGAGCTAAAAGACCGTCGGACAATCTCATGTGTAAAGAGGTGAGACTTTGGGGGAGGGGCTTTCGTCACCAAGGTGCTGATCTCATTGGTGGATTCGTCCACTGATGGTTTTGTATCTGAATGAGATTGGAGGACTGGGCCTGCGGAAGTGCACCTACAGCGTGGTCTGGAAGGTGTTTGCTGCCCTCACCCCTCCCTTCCTCTGTCAGCTTCCTGGCTGCTTTCCTCCTTGGTGCCTTCCTGCCAGGAAATGTCTGCCTTGAAGCCAGCCTACTGTGGAGGAAGCCCACGACACCTAGAGCCAGAATTGACCTCTTCTCAGTTTGCAGCTGTCCTGAGTGTTTCCATGGACGAGAAGCTGACTGATACAACACAGGGAAAGTTTCTTAGCTTGTGACTGAGTACAGCAAAGTCACCAAGGGCGTGACTGCAAACGGTCAAAGCCTGCTCAATGTCCTCGCTTGGTGATGAGCAGTTGTATTCTCTCACCCGGACGCCTGGCTGTAGGGGTCTCCCTTTGCTCTCTGAGGTCTTCAACCATAGATCTTGTATAATTTTCCCTTTCTGTGTCTAATATAAGGATCTGCTGCTATATATGCACTGACCTACACGGTATATTTTCAAGCTAAAATTGAGATATTGTCTCTGTAATAACAGTGTAGAAACATTATGTAGCATAAGGTTTATAATGTCACTTATAAAAAGAAACAAAGTCTTTCACCTATTCACTTCCTAAAGAAATCTATCACTTTTAAAATTTGCTGCTATACACTATTCCAATAGAATAACAGTTACAATTTATGCAAATAGTCAATAAAAGACTAATTCTGGTGCCTGTGTCCAAAAATACAGTTAATCTTACTGGAGGGACCATATTTTCTAGGCCTAATTTAGAAAACAGAGTTAATGAAATGTGATTCCTTCCTGATTTAGTATTACTTTAAGATAGTATTTTTAGATAAAGCATAGCAGCATTTAAAACTAGACTTGTACTGTTCAAAGCAGTAGCTCTGCAATTAGAACTATTAGTCTTAATGTTTTGGGGAGATTTTTGTTTTTGTTTTTGCTTTGTTTTGTTTTGTTTTGTTTTGTTTTTGAGACAGTCTCACTTTTGTAGTTCATGCTGACCCTGAGTTCAGCCTTGAACTCACAGCAATCCTCCTGCCTCTGCCTCCCAAGTGCTGGGATTACAGGTGTGAGCCTCCATGCCTGGCACTGTGGTATGAGGTCCTGATTGCTGGTGGGGGTGAGTCTCCACACCCAGCATGGTTGTATGTGGTTATAGGGGACTAAATCCAGGCCCTTGCACTTGCAAGGCAGATGCCAGAATCACTGAGCTAAATCCCAACCCCTAGTTTTAATGTATTTTTGTGATATTGTTGAAAGTACCATTATCCTGGTGCAGTATTTGTCTTTTGTTTTGTTTTGTTTTTCCCCCATGGAATCCTCACTCGCCTCCTTCCTAGATCAAACCTGTGAACTTTCCCGTCTGCCTCTCACTTCCTGTGGTCGGGAGCTGTGAAGAATTAACCATGCATCAGCTCACCGCACATGCAGTTACGTTTCCTTGTTTGCACAGCCCAAGATTCTGATTTGTGACTTGTCAGGTCTGTCCTTTTTCTTGTCAGAATATCTTTTGACTTTATTATACACAGCCCAGCCATCTGTCACTCTGACAGTCCTAATACAAGCCATTACCGTCAGGCCAGCTCCTCCATTAGAACACTGGACACAGTCCTCTGTGTGCCTTTCTGCCTAAATCAGATCTTTCTTCCCTTGATCACAAACTGAAATCTTCAACTATGGAGCCATTTCCATTCATATACTGTTTATTATGTTGAAACATTTACAGCTCAGCTGACAGCACTTTAGCTTCTCCCGAAACCCATGATTTATTTTATCTGTGCAACATACGTTACTCTGGAAACTGTGTAATGTTTGCATAAACTGACTGCATTTACTGCGTGTTAGACTCTGGGAAGCGATCTTCATAAAGTTGGTTCTGGCCCAAATGTCATTCTGGTTCCAACGACGGTGCCTTATAATTGTCAAGATGAAAGGGTGTAAAGGAGCTATAGGAACCAAACTAAAGTCAGGTTTTTCCCATAAAATCCATTGCCAGGATTTGACCGTATTTAGCTGGTTAAACTCTGTGACTGTTCCAGATTAACAAGGCATTTTTATTTGATAAATAGGGACAATTATTTTCCTTCACTTTTACAGAGAAGACAAGTGGAGGAAAATGAACTAACTTAAAAAAAAAAGATCAAGTTCCTAATTGGCTTGAAAGTTTCCTGAAAGGAAGGGTTTTGTTTTGTCCATTGCTCTCTCTCCTACTTCCATGAGAGGAGGAGGCTGTCACTACACATGGATTAGAAAATGAACAAAAAAGTAAGGAAACAAATTTTATATATATGGGGAGGGTGGTAGGGTGGGTGGGGCTATGGGAAAAAATGAGAATTAAGTTGTGTCTTATACTGGTACAAATCCCCAGTATGGAGTGCAATCATGATGTGTATATTTAATGTACCAATAAAGATAATTAAAAAAAAAAAGAAAATGAGGTAGACATACAAATGTTTTTAAAGAATAAGGCTCATGGTGCACTTCCTCCATGATTTCTCCATATTCCCTCTTTTCCAGAGGCAGCCTTTCAGTTAGATCTCCTCCTTTTCTGTTCAGTGATCCAGCAAGTTAGCCATCCCCAAGCTGTCTGCTTCGAGTCAGATATCCTCGTGACTCCACCTCTTCCTTGTACGTTCTGTCTTTCCTAATGCCCCAGGAGAACTGTCACGATCTGAATGATTTAGTTCTGAATGATGTCAATTTTTTGTCATCCGTCCTACTCATTGTGAGCTCCATAAAGACAGATGCTTACATCTGCTGTCTCTCTCTTTCCTGTTGCTATCTATGCTCCTATTCTGTTAACAATGCCCAGAGAAAAACCTGACTCTTTACATACTTGATAATTAGTTGTAGAAGAAAACTAAAAGTTGGAATATTTGGTTTACAGAATATAATGAAAATCTCAGTGTACACAATGCTGACTGATTCTAGAGCTATAGAATGTCCTCAATAATATGAAATAAGCTCATCATACATATTTTAGGCTGTCATAAAAATGCAAATCTTTACTTAAATAGGGTACCAAGGTATCCAACCCCCTTTTGAAAATTGTATGTGTGAACAGACCCACAGCATCGATGAACTGTTTGGCAAAAATGGAGTTAGACGTGTGTGTGTGTGTGTGTTTCTCCATGCAGTGTAAACTGTGAGTTCCAGGGATTAGAGCTGTTATGGTTTGTGTCTCGATGTGCCCCAAAGCCTCATGTACGTGGTCACCTACTGTTTGGGAGGTGGCTGAGTATAGGGTGCGACTCACAAAGAGACAGGCCCGAGGCCACCAGGATGAAGGGCATGAGTGCTGTGTGTCCTAAATGGTGTGGGTAAGAGACAAAGGGCAGAGAGAGACTGGCAAGGCCTTGCGTGGCTTTGGCTGCTTCTGCTGTCATGACCTGTCACCCTCTGCCCTTTGCCACTGCTCTGGAGCCAGTGATTATGAGCCAAAACCTCTGGGCTATCTGAGTTAAAGAAACCTCCCCTTCATCCTGAGGTGTTGCGTACTGAGTTTCAGCAATGAGAGAATAATGTAGAACAGCATGGTGATACTGTCTAACTCAACACCTCACTCAAGCCAAGTGCAAATAGTTACTAACTTAACAATCATTTGGTTTAGGATATTTTGATTGTTATTATAATGTTAAAAAAATGCCAGACATTCTGGAGAAATCACAGATTGAATTTTAGGGTCTGCTATGGTGTCCCATTGGGCGCTGGACCCTGGCCGGCGCCATCGGTACGGCTTCCACTTGCACACAAGCATGGGGTGGAGAATGCTTTTCAATCTGATGAAAAGCGGCAGCTGAGGGAGGCAGGGCCCGCACCTGGGAACTGAGGATGAGGACCCGCAGCGCATTGCCACACAACCGGGGGCCTGACTCGAGGGTCAGCTGCGTGTGCACTGTACACACCAGGGTTCAACAGCTAGGGATTCCTATTGCAATCAACTGTACTCCGGCATATTGATTAGATCGAAGTAAATATATGTTTTCAAAACAAGTGTCATAGCTGACTACAGAAGAGGGAAAAGATCTCTTTGGGCAGTGTTGTTTCATAATGTGGTGTGATTTATTTTCTTTCTCTTTCTCCTCCTTTGTCATTCCAAGATTTTTTTTTTTTTTCAAATTCATTTCCCAAAATACCAACAGATTTAGCTCGCTACTATCAAAAACTGCAAGATGTGAAACTGAGACCTCTGGAAACACATCGCTTTGTGAATTCTGGAAAGTGAAGAGAAAAGAGAACTCTGGATACTGCGCCACAATGCCAGCAGGAGCGCATTTTAATGCACATCTCCACGGCTGTTCGTCCATGGAGGCTTGCCAGGGCATGGTCGTCCCTTTCCAAGAATTCAGTAGAACGAGAACTGTAGGAAAACTCTCGTAATATATGCAGAATTTGCACAGAAAACTTTTAACGCATACATTGCCTAGCTGGGGTGCAGGTTTTATGAAATCACCAAGAAATCCCAAGGGCACTGCTGTCATTTTGTTACACTGGGCACCACAGTGAGCAAGACCTACCCCTTCTAAGTATGCTCCCGGGAGGTGGAGACTGAGGACTGTTTCCTCAAGTCCCCAGCCTCCACTGGGTGTCTGCCACGGGAGCTGCAGGAGCTGCCTTCAGGAATCCACGTTAGTGGAATATTTATTAACATCTACCTTTGTGTAAAGCTGCATAGGAAATGCCCCTTGTGAATAAATGAAGAGAATGACAATGAATCTGTTGAAAACTCTTGCCAGGTAAAGAGCAAGCCTGGGGCACAAGTGAGTGCTCAGCTGGAGGTGTCCTGACAGGGCCACGGGGCCACTGTCGCAGTGCCGACCGGGCGCACTGGACTTGAGAAGAGACAGTCAAAGAGCGAGGATGTCTTCTGGTATCCCTGAGGGGAGGCTGCCGAAAGCTTCAGTGCCTTTGAAAGGATATTTACAGCTTTGATTTTATATTTATTACCCATAATACTGGTGCTTTAGAACATAAAGTTGCTTTCCAGAGCCGTGTTAAGTGCACTCATTCGAAGGATGAGTTTCCTTCGGCTGTCTTGCACTTTGAAGAGGGGGCGCACAGATGCCTGAGCCTCTGCCTCTTGGTTCGTGAATATTCTACGTGTGCAGTGTTTTGAAGATGCTGTAAAACGCCTGGTTTCAGCCAGGCTTTTTGATGTGTTGCTTTGCGCCTTTGAAACGAACTGTGCTTCAGTCGCTGCCTACAAGAATTTGGCTCCATGTCAAACAGCAGCGTCTACTTCACCTCACAGCACTTCACTTCTGCAGAGCGTGGGTCCTCGGCTGCCGCGACTCAGAACTTGAAAGCAATCCAAGCTGGACTGCCAGTTGCTCAGGGAATGACTGACTGCACCGGGGGCTGTGACGGCGGTGCTGGGCTGTCGTCCTCTGCGAGTTGTGTTGTAAAAGCACTTGCCTAGTCGGTGCCATTTTCTAGCAACAACACACAAGCTTCAGAAATTGCATATTGCTGATTCATTACTTTCAGAAAACAGACTCTCTAATCTGCATTTTTTGTTTAATTTGGTCTTTTAAGACCAAATTGCTTGTACAAGACCCTAATTCATGTCTCAACATAAAGTTCTCACTAACCACAACCCCTGACAGCCCTGCTCCTGCGCAGTCTCCACGGCTCACGTCACTGAACGGGTCCTGCGGACAGCGGTAACTCCACAGAATAGCGTCGTCACACTCTGGGGATCTTCCTCTTCTGCATCCAGCTTCTCTGTGATGTGTACTTCAACCAGCCCTTTTGCTCAGACCCTGCTGCCTGGAGGTGTCGCACATTTAAACCAAATGAATGAAAATTTCCTGAAATTTCACTCGTACGTACCTTTTGCACACACATTCGCGCATGGCTAATTTCATACTATAAGAGAACAAACACACGTTTGCGTTTCTGACCTAGTCCGTCGGTTCCAGTGCATCCTTTAAAACACACTTTACTCGTTTATTCATAGATTTGTAGTAGTTCCTGGGTCCCCATGATCATGTGCAGGCTCTATGCTCCAAGTTAGGATATAAAATTACACTTTGGGATGATTATTTTGTGTTCATTTTCTTTCTAGAGAATTAAAAAAAATGAGGTGATTGTTTATATTTTCCAGTTTTCAGAATTTAGGCAAATAGGTTTATTTCTTTTTCTTTTTCTTTTTTTTTTTTAGGTTTTTTTGAGACAGGGTCTCACTTTGTGGTTCAGGCTGGCCCTGAGCTCAGCCTCAAACTCACATCACAATCCTCCTGCCTCTGCCTCCCGAGTGCTGGGATTACAGGCGTGAGCCACCACGCCCGGCACTGTGGTATGTGGTACTGGTTGCTACTGAGGGTGAGTCTCCACGCCCAGTATGGTATGTGGTTAACGGGGATCAAACGTGGGCCCTTGTGCTTACAAGACAGGCTTTAGAACCACTGAGCTAAATCCCCAGCCCTCTGTCTATATTTATAATTTATTGCAATTCTCTTAGATTTTTTTCCCTCTCATTAAGGAAATTGAATGACAAAATTTAACCCTGAGAAAATATTATCCCAGGCACACATATGTGTGCTAAAATATATAAAATTGAGAGTGAAAGCTACTTTTCAAAATTTCACTTATCTTACAGATTGTTTTTCCCAAAAAAACTCTTAGATATATTAAAATAGCATACTTCTTTCTTCATGGAGTAGGTACTTAAAAGTTTCTATATTCATATAAATAAAACCTTGGTGCAATTGATTATTAAAATATACTATGTCTGTTTACCTAGAATATGAGATATGTAACTTCAGAGTTGACATTTTGTGCGTCTCTTGCCAATACAGGATAAACTTATTAGAGAATTGTGTTTTTATAAGAATTCTGTGACTACATCTTGTAATTCAGAGTTATTAAAGACAGTTTTTTCTCTGTCCTGAAACATGAAGGCTACAGAATTCTCGTGTACCTTTCAGGATTATTAGAGATGGCAGCAGCCGTTTTATGTCAGAAAGTGAAGAGCAGGCTGCTGCTTTTGACCTATAAACTAGGTTGTCATGACCGTAAGTCAGTCCTTCCTGGAACCCTTTACAAAACCTGCGTGTACGTTCCACAGAAAAAACAACACCAGAAGAAAATGTCCATTTCTTTTTAGTGAAATGCAGAGGGAGACATTTGAAACTAATCAGCATGGAGCCTGATGTTTAAAAGTGTTCCCTGTGGAGCAAGAACTCCTGGGTCAGAAATTTTGTCAGAATTATGTTATCGTGTGGACTTGGAGCTCAGTTTTAAGCATTTTTTTTTTTAATTTATCCTTTTCCTGGAAAGAAAAGAGAGCCATTAGATGCCCTCCTACCCTCCACCATCTTCTACTCCAGATTTCACACGAGATCATTCATGTAAAGATCACAGAGCACTATGGATCAGTTATTAAGTTGGCAATGAGTGTTGGTAACAACAGTGGTAGTACCTAAGTTAATTACATATCTTGTAGGCAGTGAGACAGGTCCAGTCCTCAAGGAGCCGCCATGGAGGACAGTCAAGGAACATTCACTGAAAGCCAGCAGAGTAAATGGAGAGAAGCTACCACACCCCAGAGCTTCCCTTCAAAATGCTATTGTAAATAGGTCTCATCGCCCTGGGTGGAGGACCCAGACTTACCCACCCCTTCCAGGAGAGACCCCTGACTGAAAATCCTTGTATGCTTGTACTCGACTTTCTTTCCCACTGTACTCGCATTTAACCAATATTAGCTAAACAGTTCTACTTGATGGAATCTTATTGGTTGATCATAGTTTCATCCATCTTGGGATTTCTCATTGGTCCAATATTACCTGAGTGACTATACTTGTAATCTTACTAGAATGACTGTATTTTGTCTCACCTTGAACCCATCTCACCTCATGGCTCTGCTCCATGAAAGCCCCTCGGAAGTGGGGTGGGTGGACAACCCACTCTCTGTTCCCCGTCTGTCCCCCTAGACAGAAATTCTCTTTCTCTCAATTAAGTTTTCCTACTCTTAACCTCTGTCATTCTTAGAATTCATTCTTTGATTTTAGACAACATGAAATAGCACCTCAGATAACTAGCCGGTTTGGGAATTACACCTATATCATTATGTTTCTGCTTAAACATATTATGTTTCTGTTTAGAAATCTGAAAAATGCATTGAACTCAATTTCAGTCTTCTTGACTCCTCTTCTTATGTAAAAACTGGACCATATTTGTAGAATATCAGAGTGAGTATTTGATGTAGTATACACATAATTTATTGGTTAAATTTTATTGCCCGAAACATCCACACATATTCATTATGTCGATGTTAGTTACTTTTCTCTACCTGGTGAGTCAAAATACCCAGCACTCAAAGTGAAAGGTCTCAGCTCACAGGGGCTCAGTCCATAGTCATCTGGCTCCATGGCAGGGTGGCCTGGTAGAGGGGCAGCAGTTCATGGAAGGCCCAAAGGTGACAGAGCAACAAGAGTCTAACAGTATCTTTCTGTTCCTTTCATCTTATTAGACTACAGGCTTCGGGCAGCACCAAACCATCACTCATGTATTGTAGTTCAGTAATCACATGCCTTTCACCTCAGCATCGCCACTCTGGATTCAGCACCTCAGAAAAAATAGCCCCACCTTATCCACATGGGGCTTTGGGGGACATCTAAACACAAGCTGTAACATGTAGATGTGATTTCTTTAAAATTTAGTTAAAATATAACTTTATCTTCTGTAACTTCCTTGAATTAAACATTATTTCCTGTTTTCCATTAACATAGCATATAATAGTAAATCCAGTTTAGGTGGTATTTATTAAAGGAGATGGCTAAAAAAGTTAGGAAGCTATCCCATGTTAAGCAATCACTTAAAGGGAAAAGTTTTGTTTCAAAATAATTAACTCCCTGAGTCTCAAGAATTTCTTAAAAACTTCATTTGTGAGTCTTTAAGAGAAATTGTCTCTCTCAACAACTTGTAATTTTGGTTAGAAAGTACAAGAAAGCCCAATCACTGTTTTCCATGCAGTGTATACCACCATGGCTTCACATCCTGAAACAACTCTGGAAGAATTCAAGTACTTAACTCACCCTGTGGTGTGTTTGATGGAGTACTGATTGGCTTTGTTTCTTCCATTACCTTTTTATTTTGTCATCTTTGGAGAACTAGCACCTACACATTGTGCTTTTTATTAAAACTGAAATCTTTATTGGTACATTATATATACACCCATCATGATTGCACTCCACAATGGGGAATTATACCACTGTAAGACACAACAATTCTCATTGTCTCCCATAGCCCTACCCACCCTACCACCCCCCTATATACATACAATTTGTTTCCCTTCTTTCTTGTTAATCTCATTATTTTTCCCCCTTCACCCTATTTCACTTTGAGTATTTTCTATTTCACAATATATAACATACAATTCTAGAACTCATTTACATCCTTATTTTCTCATACTAGAGAAAAGATGTGATATTTACCTATTTGTGACCCATTTATCTCACTTATAAGGATATCCTCAAGGTATGTCCATTTAAGTATAAATGATTCAAACTTATCATTTTTTATGTCAGAGTAATACTCCATTCTGTAGAAGAACCACAGCTTTCTTATCCAATCTCCAGTTGATGGACATTTGGGTTGTTTCCAAGATGTAGCAATCACAAATTGGGCTGCTATAAACATGGGTGCACATATGTCACTGGATATGAGTCTTAATTCTTGTGTATATATACATAGCAGAGCGATGCCTAGGTCAAATGGGACCTCCAATCCTAGCTTTTTGAGGAATCTCCAAACTGATCTCCACAGGGGTTGTACGAGTCTACATTCCCACCAACAGTGGAGAAGGGTTCCTTCTTCTCTGCAGCCTCGCCAACATTTGTTGCTGGTTAATTCTGAAATGGCAGCCATTCTTTGTGGAGTGAGATGAAATCTCAGTGTTGTTTTCATCTGCATCTCTCAAATGACTAATGATGTTAAGCATTTCTTCATATGCTTCTTAGCTGCTCTTAATTCTTCCTCTGAAAAATATCTGTTCATTTCAGATGCCCATTTTCGAATAGGTCTTTAAATTTGGGTGGGCTGATTTTTTTTTGAGCTCTTTATATATTCTAGATAGTAACCCTTTGTCTGAGGAACAGCTGGTAAAGATTTTCCCCACATTGTTGGTTGCCTTTTTGCTCTGTTGGTGGTTTCCTTTGCTATGCAGAAGCTTTTTAAAAGAATGAGGTCCCATTTGCTGGTTTCTTCCACCAATTTCTGTGCTATAGAGGTTTTGTTCAAGAAGTCTTTCCCTAAGCCAATGTTTTCAAGAGATTTACCTAATCTGTTTTGCAACAGGCTTAGAGTGTCTGTTTTAATATTTATGTCTCTTATCACTTTGATTTTAGCTTGGTACACGGTGAAAGAGCTAGATCTAGTTTTAAACTTTGGCAAGTTAAAGCCCAGTTTTTCCAGCACCATTTGTTAAAGAGGCTATCTTTCCTCCATTGAGGATTTTTGGCTCCTTTGTCAAAGATGAGGTGGCTCAGTGTATCTGGAGTAGTTTCTGGATCTTCTAGTCTACTCCATTGATCCTCAGGTCTGTTACTTTGCCAGTACCATGCAGTTTTTATCACGGTGCTTTATAGTACAGACTCATGTTCGGAGTTATAATACCCCCCACCATGTCCCTGTTGCTTAGAATTGCTTTTGTTATTCTAGGTCTTTTGTGGTTCTAGATAAAAGTTTGGATTTTTTTCGCTAGGTCTGTGAAATATGGAATTTCAATAGGGATTGCATTGAATCTGTATAGTAGTTTTAGGAGTATAGCCATTTTGATGGTATTGGTTCTTCCTACCCAGGAGCAAGGTAGGTCTTTCCATTTTTTGATATCATCTTCTATCTCCTTTTTCAGAGTGTTATAGTTTTCAGAGTAGAGGTCTTTTACTTCCTTTGTTACATTGATTCCTAGATTTTTTTTTTTTTTGGTGCAATTGTGAAAGGAACTGACCCCCCAATTTCTATCTCAGTGGGTCTACTGTTTGTGTATATGAAGGCTATTGATTTTAGAACGTTGATCTTGTATCGAGCTACACAACTAAATTAGGCGATTAGGTCCAGCATTTTTTTAATTGAGTTTTTAGTATCCTCTAGATAGAGTATCCTGTCATCAGCAAATAATGACAATATAACTTCTTCTTTTCCTGTCTTTATTCCTTTTATTTCTTTCTCTTGCCTAATTGCTATGGCTAATATTTCCAGAACTATATTGAACAGAAGTGGTGAGAGAGGGCATCCTTGTCTTGTTCCTGATCTTAGTGTGAAAGGTTTCAATTTTTGACCATTTAGTATGATACTGGCTGATGGTTTCTCATAGATAGCTTTTATTAGTTTGAGATACAGACCATCTATTCTGATCTTCTGTAGGGTTTTGAACATAAATGGGTGTTGTATGTTGCCAAATGCTTTTTCTGCATAAATTGAGGTGATCATATGGTTTTTGTTCTTTAGCCTGTTAATATAGTGTATAACTTTTATTGATTTACATATGTTGAACCATGCTTGCATACATGGGATAAATCCAACTTGGTCCGGATGTATGATCTTTTGGATAATTCTCTGTATTCTATTTGCCAGGATCTTATTGAGTAATTTTGTATCTGTGTTCATTGGGTTTATTGGCCTGTAGTTCTCTTTTTTGGTTGAGTCTTTCTCTGCTTTTGGAATCAGGGTAATGGTTGCTTCCAGGAATGAGTTTGGCAGTACTGCTTCCTTTTCAATTTCATTGAAGAGTTTCAGAAGTAGAGGCACTAACTCTTCTTTAAAAGTTTTATAGAATTCAGCAATAAAACCATCAGGTCAAGGGCTTTTCTTTGTTGGCAAGTTTTTAATTACATTTTCAATTTCACAGATTTTTATTGGGGTATTTAAAATTTCTATATCTTCTTTATTCAGCTTTGGGAGTTCATGTGTGTCTAGGAATGTATCCATTTCTTCTACATTTTCCATTTTATTAAAGTATAAATTTTCAAAGTAGGACGTTTATTATCCTCTGGACTTCCTCTGGGCTGATAGTACTTTCACCGTTCTCATTCCTAATAGCATAGATATGGGCCTTTTCCTTCCTTTGTTTAATAAGATTGGCTCAGGGTCTATCAATTTTATTTATCCTCTCAAAGAACC
Organism: Petromus typicus; assembly: GCA_004026965.1. Lineage (NCBI taxonomy): Eukaryota > Metazoa > Chordata > Mammalia > Rodentia > Petromuridae > Petromus > Petromus typicus. The sequence continues at coordinate 84 of PVIR01024363.1, read as the reverse complement.
AACTTTTCAATTCATTGATTTTTTGAACCCTTCTCTTGGTTTCTATTGCATTAATTTCTGCCCTGATCCTTATAATTTCTTGCC
>PVIR01024362.1:0-26009 GCA_004026965.1 Petromus typicus | reverse complement strand
CGTCCAGCCCCTCCTTTTCAAGCCTGGCTGTGTGCAGTGCACTTTAAAGGACAGCAGATATAATTACCCGTTTCTGTTGTTAATAACCTCCTCTCACAGGAGATAATGAATGCTTTGAGAAGTAAGGAATCTGCTTCTCACTTGAAGGTAAGAGTGGCACTGTGTTCCAAATCGAGGAAGAGCAGATAACTCACTGGTCCTCCCATGCTCTGGATTTCAGTGTTTAGATACAGATCTGAATTTGTGGTTTTCTTTAAAATTGATTAAGTTAAAAAAAACCCAGATGCTAATATTTTAGAACATAAGACATACTAGTATTTTATTGCATTTTCCCTAAGGTTGATAGAACAAATGAAACTACAGGATGTGCTACACAAACCAAGCAATAAGTTAGAAAAGATCATCTACTTCAAACTTACTGGAGTAAGTCATGACTGCTGGCCTTAATCCTTTGGGTGGACCTTGCTTTGAATCCTAACTGTTATATATAATGTGCAGCACAGAAGAAGTAGATGGTGAGAATCATGAGAAAACAAGATGTGGGCTCAGGATGTGAACGAGTCACAGCTGACCGGAGCCGCAAGTCTCTCTGCAGAATCCGGGAGAAGACAGTCCAGGCCGTGCAGGCGACCTGCGCTGTCTCTACCTCTTTCCCTTCTCTTTCTCCTATTGTTCCTCCTTCATCCTTCCCTTCCCCTCTCTCACCAGCCTCCCCTCCTCTTCCTCTTCCTCTTCTCAATACTTGCTCTTGGATTACAGGCTGGACAAACTGTGGCCAGCTTTGCTGACAGCTTGTAGTTTGCCAACCTCTCATTTAGGCATCAGGTTTCAAGTCTGTACAATCTGATGCAGTGGTTCTACCCCGGGTGGCTGTGTCCTTCTGCACTGACATCATCAGTGCTGTGGATAAGGGACAGGGCAGACGCTGTTGACATCCCACGGGTTGAAAACATGCACGAGACAAACCCCCACAGCAAGACACACCTGGACCACGGAGTCAGTCATGCAGGACATGAGACACTCTTTACTAATGTGTATTTTCTCTTAATCATAGTGACAAGAGGCAGGAAGCATATTTAATCCCTATTCTTCTAGAACTGCGGTTAATTTATGTTTACTCAACAAGTTTATTTGGTCTACACGAGTGCCAGAAAATCTAAACACTCCAGAACTCCTGCATACTGTACTCTCGTGGAGAAAAGATGTATGTGATGAGGTCTGTAGCTGTGAGTAACTGAAGCGCAGACTGAGACACTGGGACTCCCAGCAGAGAGGGATGTGGAGCAGGAGTGTCACACACTTCTCGTCCACCAGGGGAAAGCCAGACACAGACATTGCAGGGGCCCTGGCTCTCTGGCCCCTGGAATATGTTCATTTTCACCTGCTTCTGAAAGTGAAGCACATTCCTGTGAGGTCAGGGTAAAGGGTCCTGCAAGACACAGTGGGTTCATCGCGGTATGCGCACTGCAGCACTGATAAAGGACGGTCTTCAAATTGATGGTTCCTTTTGTCCAGTACACTAATTGCATTTTCCTGACATCTTAAATGCTTTCCTCTTTATCAAAATATCCCTGCCCTGCTTTTGAAGAAATATTTAAATTTTATGCTTTAAACATCTCTTACATTTAACTTTACCCAAAAAAGTAGTTATTAGAAAATCTGATTATATAACCTCAGAAGTCACCCTAGCACATGCTTTTAAGATTGTAGTCTGGGCTCAACTCTGAACTCTTGGTTGGAAGGCTCTATCTTTGATTTTGTTGAAGGCATTAGTTAGTACTTGTGATACAGAGCATTGCTACATGTCTGCAAACACTTTGGACTAGAATTCTGATTTATACTCTCTCTCTAGTGACTGAACAAGTCGTCTTCTTAGATAACTTACACTGTGAATTCTGTTGTATAGCAGAGAGATGTCAAGGGATGACTTAAATCCACTTGGGTAGATGTGCGTTGCTTTTCTACTGGCCCAGGCTAGGAAACAGCGTATGTTAAAGCCTCTAGAGGTGACAGGACTGCTAAAGTTTAATGGGTTGAGGTGGAGAACTGGGAACGGTGAGTGACTCTGTTGACTAGGTCAGCAGTAGCTGATTTCAAGTCATGGTTGGACAGACAATGTTGAGTTTCAGTAGTAGTTATGGGTTTACTTGGATGTCCTCCAAAGTCGTGTACTCACAGGTAGGGCTTTGAGGAGTGGCTGGGTTTGAGTGTGTGATACTGGGTCTGCCCACTAGCTGGCTTGACAATGGTTTAATTCTGGATATGGGTGATGGATTCCCAACAAAGGAAGTCCGTCTCATCCTGGGTGTGGGTGACACCAAGCAACAGGCTTGTCACCTGCACAGAGTAAAAGGGAAATGGTGAAGGAAGGCCCACTTCTTCCTATCTGGTACGCCACAAGCTGTTTCTCCACTGTGATGTACCTCTGCCATGCCACCCTGCCTCAGAGCCAGATGACTATGTTCTGAAAACTCTATGAACTGTGAGCTAAATAAACCTTTCCTCGCTTAATTTGTATGTTGAGTATATTGTCCTGGCAAGAAGAAAGTAAGTAGGACAGCAACTGAAAGCTTAATTTGGAGGAGTGAGGTATTCATATTTGTAATGTAATGATGTGGAAGATAGTTTGGAAAGGGTTAGGATTTAGTCACAAAACCAGTGGAGAGGATACCAGCATCACACAGATGAGCAACCACACCCCAAGGCATCTTGGTGGGGACGAAGAGTGGGAGACTGCTTCAAAGAGAGATATCGGGAGGCAGGGGCAGAGCTTCTCAGATGGGAAGGACATCAGGAGACAGGGGAGGGGAGAAAGGGTGGGAGAGGGAGTCAGAGGTGTCATGCACATGCGCCAGCTCCACACTAGGAGCGTAGACATTGTGAATTTCACACATGGGCTAATGAGAAGTTATTCAGGCACTGACGGGGTGACAAAGCTAGGGGCCAGCGTGCCAGTACAGACCCGTGGTGAGCAGCTGGAGTGAGACTCCTGATTAACATCCTGATGTAAGGAGCCATTCGATACTTTAGCTACATCCCCTTGTCTAGTCTGTGATGAAATAATTATTAACGACACTCTGCAGGAGATATCAGGGTTAAATAACTCTCCTCAGACCAAGAGGATGGTGGCAGAGCTCAGTTTGAATCCAGAACTATCTAATCCCAGTTTAATTCTCTAAGTGTGCTTAGGATGGGTCCTGCAGGATGAGGAGATGGTCTGAGACGGAGCGTGAGCCTCTGAGACGGGGCGTGAGCTAAAGATTTTGCTTTGGAACCACGGAGCCCAGGTGCCTGTGAACTGCGTGGTTGGGCCACATAATAGGCAGCCAGGTGATTGGAATCTTTAAAATTTGATTTTATATTGTCTGCTGACCTGATTGGCTTTTACAATGATGTGCAGGGCATACATCTATATGTAATACCTGAGGCCAAAAAGACACGGGCATGTTACAGGACATGCTGGGCATTAGACTGTGGCAAAAGCTCCTATTAAAATTTGCATTCGTCATTTTTAACCACATTACACATTAACACTGCAGTACACTTCACAAAGTAGCAATTTGGGCTTCTTATTCAACCACATTTAGTAGAAAACTGGGAACTGAATTAAATACAATCTAGAAAACAAATAGTGCAAAAAATTTCATGAATAATAATAGAAAATCAGACAAATGTAATGTGTTTGTATCATAAAATGCACAATTCATTCTTTTGTAGAATCTCTATTTTTCAACCAAGATAGATGACTTGAGTTGCTTTAAAAATACCAAATATGAAATATTTGAGGAAAAAAGATCGGCCCAGATTGTGAGAAGAATGATAGATTTGTTTATGAAGGAATGAGGTTTTGAATAAAACACTCCCTTTGGCAGCATCTTAGCAAGATGGTATTCAACGAGTATGAATCATTAGCAAACTGAGAGCAATGAGCAGGCGCACGCGCGCAGGGACCGGCGGTCGGCGGCGCTACGGATTGGCTGGATTTCCCATCCGTCACTACCTCTGACTCCTCACCTCATCCGAAAGTCGTTAGTGGGGAGCACAGCGTCGCTAGGAATTGTACGCCGCTTCCATTCCCGTCAGGGTTTAATTTACTGAATGATATTTCATTAGTTCAGATCAGTTGAAATGTGGCATTTCATTTTCTAAAACTGTGTAGAAACATTAATCATATAGATACTTAAATTGTAATTTAGGCACCGAGTGAAGTTTCGATTTATCTGAGTAAAATTGAGCAAACATCCAAAATGAACTAAAATTCATTTCAGATCAGATTGAGCTTTTCTGATTAGTGATGATTTAAAGCCTCCCCACCCAAGATTAGTCAGGAACAATTTCTTTCCCCCATGTTTAACGTATAATAGATGATCCCTTATTCACGGACCCGGTTTCACAAAGTAGAACATTTTTAGTGGTTTGATTTATTTGCTTTCTTCTACTTTACTTTTGAATATCTAGTTGACAAATGAAGAAATCAATAAACCAGTTAGATAGTTTAGTTTATGCAGTCTAATACATGATTTATTTGTTTTGCTTATATGCTAAATTTTTACTTTATTGTTTATTTTGAGTTTTACTATGATCATTACTAAAGAAAGTTGGGCTCTTTTGGGCAAAAATGTAAAGTGAGTCTTAGAAAAAAGTAAAGTTTTTGCTGCTCTGACTCCTGTGATTTTCAGAATTGGCCACTGTTCTTTGTCAGTTGAATATCAATCACCTAATTGATCACGACATTTCTGGGCAGACTCACAGTTGGTTGTATATTTGGCCACAAGAAGTCAGAATACGTTAGAAAGGAGTAAAGTATCCTATGATCAGTTAGAGAAGAGCTAGGTGGATTTAATAAATTGCTGCTGCTTTAATACAAGCACTGATGGAACCACTTGGACTCCTGCTGGTGAAGCAATATACATCCTGTTGTAGATTTGCACAAGGATAAATGAGCTTCCCAGTGAATTTTTTTTGAGTCGCTTTTTGGTGTCTGTCTTTCATGATTTCATAGTGACTACTGTGTGGAGATTTCTTTCCTCTTTTCTACCTAGACACAACTTGTCTTTTGGAATAGTTATCAAAATGTTAAATTTGAGCTTGTAATCCTAGCACTCTGGAAGTCAGATGCATGACGATTGCTATTTTGAGTCCAGCCTAGGCAAATTAGCAAGTTTCTGTCAAAATAAAATAAAATGACTGCTAGAGATAGAATTCAGTGCCAAAATCCTGGGTTCAATCTCAAGTACCACAAAAAACATTAAATTTGATTTAACTTATTGACATTTCTGTGGAACTGTAGAACTACTGGTAAGCTACAACATTAGTTGAAAATATTTTAAAAGCAAATCATTATGTGGATATTGCTAATACAACTGTACAGTTAAAAATGGTTAGGAGAATAAATTTTTATAGTGTGTCTTCAACAATAAAAAGCATGGAATCAGATTGTCTATAACAGTACAAATAACTGACCTGAGTGTCTTGGTAATTCATTACTTTACTTTTACCCACTGCATTATAATAAATTGCCAATCATTCTAATCTACCTTTTGAGACCAAACTCAAAACTCATCTTTGTGTGGATAGTTTGGCCTGAAGATTTGGAGTAGGCCCAACACTCGGCATCTGGCTATATTTTAATCTCAACTGTGGTCATTTACTAACTCCGTGATTTCTACCTTTGTCATTCTCGATGACGGGCCCTTGAGCTGTCTGCTTCTTGGAGCGGAGTTTGGAAGCAGGCTTTGCTGCTTCAGACAGAGGGCGGTAGATTCTGATGATGCTGATAAAAAGTATCATGTGGGGATGCACAATTTGGAGACGGTTCCAGACAAGATCTCTCTCTGTCTCATTGTCTCTTTACATGTAATGTAGCACATATGAACATATATCATATATAAACATGCACGCACACATATATATGATGTGTGTTCCTGTGTGCATGAAAAAATAGACTAAAAGAGTTGCAGTTTTCATGCAAATGTCAACTGTGATGTATAAAAAGAAGGCAGAAATGTGTTTTCCATATTGAAGAGGTTTAAAATCCGTGTTGTTCATTTAACATGAGCCACAGACAAGTGCATCGTATGTAGAAGATGCAGAAGAAAGAGGGCTTTGCTCTTGAAAAGGAATCTAGGCAGCGTTGCCCTTTTAATGTGTGCCAGAGCCTGCCCTGGAAGTGAGGTGAACAGAGATGCAGTAAAGTGCTAAGGCAACAGGAGAGCACAGGGACCCGAGTGCCTTCCGTGACACGTCCAGGAGCCGTCACCAACTGCACTGCATGTCCATTTCCCTATGCAGGACAGAAAGCAGAGAAACCGTGAGAGAAAATACTGAATAAGAACAAAAACGCCTTTGCCTCTCTTTCATTCTTCTCGCTTTGAAATTTCTGCCTTCGACATGTTAACTGGAGAGCTTATAGATCCTGCTATAAGTGATGTGTGAGGCAGAAAGAAAAAATATGGGTCTATATCTCAGCTGGAATCCGAAGTAAACATGCTCACATCTCTCTTTTTCTATGGTCAAAGTATTTAAGGTTCTTTTCACTCTCTTCATTTGTTCGTTACCTTTTCTTTTCACATAATTAAAATTCACCATTTAAAATTTATTTTAGTTTCTAAAAGGCCACTATTAAAAAAAAAACTAGTAGAAAATGCTGTGTCCTTTGTGAAGTTCATATCAATGGTGAGTGACAGATTTTCGTGTAATTATAAAAATAAGATGATAAGACAGAAGATCATTTTTGTGGCCACTGATGGACTGGATTTGGCATCATTTATTGATTCAATTTGGTAGAATCAGAGAACAACAACTAATTTGATGGTTTAGAAAAGGAAACAAAGCTTATGTGTATGGGGCTAGGGTTGTAGGGAGGGCAGGGGAATGGGAAAAAATGGGAATCAAGATGTGTCATGTACTGCTACAAACCCTTAATGTTGAATGTGATCATAAGGTATATATAAAATGTACCAATAAAGTCAATTTACAAGACCAAAGAATTATGTCCATAACTATTACTATTTCATGTGGATCTTCACATAAATATGCCCATAATGGTGGCTATTCCTTTACCTACAAGACTAAACTGTTTTGCTCATTGCATAGAGACCCATCTAGCCGGCGATTCCAGGTGGACAGTTAGGATTCCTTGCTTTTCACACGTTCCGGAGACTGAAGTCCAGCCTTCCTCGCTGAACCCAGGCAGAGCCCAGCAAGCCCTGATTGTTCTGTGCACCGACCCTGTCACACGCTCGCACTTCAATTCTCCACGTCCTGTCTGTGTGGCTGAGCAGAGCCCACAGTCCTGTGTCCCGTCCCTGTGGTGCTGGGGCTTCGCTTCGTGGCTCGTCCATGCTGTTTTCCGTCTGGACAGCTCCCTGGCCATCTTTGCCTAGGCTTTCCTCGTGGCCTTGACATCCTCTGGTCAGCTCATGCACTTCGAGAATCAGTTCCAACCCTCTGCATTTCCTCCCCTGCGCCCGTGGCAGGTTTTAAACCATCCTCGAATTGCTGTCAAAGTAACCTAGAGTGCCGGGTCTGGGACTGAGTCCTAGTCAGCGGAGTGACCGTGGGAAAGTTGTTCAATAACCCTGGGGTCAATGAGCTCTTCTGGAAAGAGGGCAGAATAAAGCGCTTTCTTTGCTTTTTATTTCTTTCTCTCTTTCCTTTGCTTTTTTTTTTTTTATAGAATTGCTACAATATTTACACAAGGAAATACAGGTAAATTGGTATAATGTTGGTGAAAGACTGATTACATAAGAATAATTGTTTGTATTTAAGTGGGTTAAATACAGATTTATAAGAGTGCTGAACACAAATGTTTAAAATAATGATAAAATACCATTTTTACCTTATAACCTCTCAGTTTTTACATGTGGAGGATGCCTACGGCTGGGAGGGTACCTGAAACACAGCCGTCGTGTAAGACCTGGCATATCATCAAGGGCTCAGAATTCATGACAGCTGTGTATCTCCCTGGACCTACCGTGGCCATCTTCTGAGAATTCACTGTGCGCCTCCTGAGGCACATGAGGATATCCCAACTTCCTACACGTCCTGCACAAGTCCTGGGAGGCCAGGACTACTCACTCTCTAGCCACCTTCCCTCCACCGCCTGCAGCCATCACTGCAGCACTGAGGCCGAAGCCAGGGTGGGGTCTTCATGGGCATCTAGAGGCTGTGTAGCCGGTATGTCCGTCATTTGCCAGTTCCTCACTGTAGGATTTCAAATGCCTTCAAGTTACAATCAGCCCAAATGTTACCTGTTTTTTATATGAGCTGATAAGACACGCCTTTTCTGTCTTCTTTTAATGCTACGAATTTTACTCCTACATTTGAGAAGATGTCTGCTGCAAAGCATTCCCATTAACTGAAAGCTTTGATCACTGGTTAAGTGAGCATGATTTAGTGTGATTTTGGTCACTTTTCGGTGTGCTAAAGTCCAGTCATTATGGCTTTCTTTGCATCAGGATTATGCTACCCAGCAAGACGATTCAAAGAAAGGCTTTCTTGTTAAAAATACAAGGAAAGCTGAAGCCAAATGGTAGGGAGCAGAGGGCTTCTTCGGGTGGACTGCAAGCTGCCTTCCTGGGTGCAGCACTGATGTAGACGGCCGCACCCTGGGGCTGCTCAGCTCAGGCTGAGTTCCAGCTGAATAGCTCAGTGCAGCTCCATTTGTTACTTAATGCAGCTATGAAAATGTATTGGCTCTTTGGTCTCTGACATTCACCATGCGTCTCTTAGAGTACTTAGCATTCTTTCTTTTCCTGTTGCAGGTGAAAAGTTTATTCTTCTCCTTTGCTATTGATAAGAGAAAGTGACTTATTTTTTACTTTAAAAATACAATAGAACTGTGCAGGGAGAATGCGTGATTTGCTGTGCCATGCTGTTTTGTTGATTTAGCTTCCCGATGAGCAAATAGATAAAAGACAGCAGTGAACAGTTGAGGCCAGATGTGAGAGATCATAAGCTAAATGACACAAATAACTTGAAAAATGTGAGGTGGAGAAGGTACCAGCCACCTGAGGGCAGGCCCCCGGGACTCGCTCTGTGCAGAGCACCGTATGCAGAACATGGGTGATGCGCAGCAGGCAAACAGCATCTCACCGTGATCGGCCGGGCGCAGGGAGCCTCGCTGGGCTGTGTGAGCACACGGCCACTCACAGGGACACTCGTTATTTTTAGTCCAGTGGTTCCTGCAGGCAGCATGTATCGCTCTGACCACTGTGAGCATTTTTGGTCCTAAGTACTTGACTCTGATTTTAAAATGGACCAAATTATTCTAAGAAGAAAATTTCCTGACTCTTTATTCAACACAAAACCAAACTTTCAGCTGGGCCATGTGCACCTAAGTCCTGGGTCATCGGAGACTGAGGAGGGGCATCATGTGACGAATCTGAGACACTTGAGCACTGTTGTGAGGTCTGGTTATCAAAAAAATAAGCAAGTGAGTAAAAAAAAAAAACACCCTCTTCTCATTGTATATGGTACAACTTTGAGTATTTTTTCACAGCTACCTGTTTACTTAACTCTTAATTTTCCACCTCCACAGGCTAAAACTGTACTGTGGCAAAATCAGACTTTCCTCCCTGCCTTATATAAGGGGATGTTGTAGAACGAGGCCCACGGCCTTCTCATAGCTGAGTGTGCTGATCCCCATGCGCTGAAAACACAGGGAGGAAAAGGAGACAGGTGCCGGGTCGCCTCTGTGTGCCTCTTCCGCTCACTTTTACCCCGGCCTGGTGGGACGCACTCAGCGGACTCAGGGGTTTGGGCCACAGTGACAGACCATCTCTGCCTCTGAACTCTGCTGTCCTTTCACTCACTCTTCTCAGCTGGGAGTTGGGGGAAAACCCTATCTGGTGAAAGCAACAGTCTCCAGGCGGTGAGTGACTGAGGATGCCTCTCAGTGCCTCAAATCTCCAGAGGGCGTTGGAACATTACGAGAACTGGGAAGGCAACAGAGCAACTACGCAACTCAGTTACTTAAGGCCGTTAACGAAAGAAAATGACGGACTTAGCTGACTACACAAAGAATTTGAATGATCTGAAAATCAAGAAAAAGTTTTGGGGTCTCTTTTAATCTCACACACCACATCATTTTAAAGTGCTAGAGGACAGCGCGGCTTGACTTTCTGTGACACGTTCAGTAGTGTTGACACGCTCCATGAAGAACAGTGAGGATCGTGAGCCTCTCTCAGGTCACGGCAGTCGGGGAACGCGTGAGCAGGCAAATCAGCTTTCTTCACTGGAAAACTGAATGCAGTCTTCCATTGCACTCTGTGCAGCACTAAATTAGTGCTGAGGACAGTTAAGGATTAAAAACTAAAGTAGTCTTGCTCACTCAGTGCTTAGACTATGATCAAGGGAACAGGGATGACTGGCCAGGAGGAACAGGAAGAGGAAAATTCGTAGATCCATGCTTGTCTTTTGTTTTTTCGTAGAAGAACAGGGAGAAGACCAATGCTCATGAAATTGCTAATAAAAATGTATTTACAAGGAAATCCCTAACCTGTACAGAGTCTGTGAATCTTGAATCCGATGTTTTTAGAGATAGCAAGTTCTCATTAGTGTTTAAATCTTGTCGGTATTATCAAAGGGTGGTTATAGTTGAGAATACTATGATTATTAGGGGTCAGAGTAGAAAATTACTCATAAATTGATAAGATTCTACGATTGTTTTTGATAAAGATGACTAATTTCATTTCTGATGCTGAGATAAATGAGCATGAAGGCTTGGTTAACAGCAAATGCTTCTGGTGAGGTTTGGAAAAGAGGAGTCATTTGGCTTGGTCTTGGGAAGTCAAGAGTTCTTTGGTCCTGGCATACTGGACAGTTAACATGTAACTCTTCTCTGCATGACACAGAAGTTAACACAAAGGTCACAAAGAGGGAAAGAGGAAGATATCAGCACGTTACTGATACGAACAGGACTGCTGCTCAGTGCTCTGGACAGTGCCGGTGGGGATCTAATTCTAACTTCCTACTTTTTCCTTGAGTCCTGAGCTCCAAGAAAATCCCTAGATCTTCCAGGTGTGAAGTTTCTTTGGTGAAAAATGAGAGGCTTGGACTAGATCATGTTTAATGTAACTCTTTGGTCAAAATATTTCAGCCTACATTGAAATATATTTTTAAAAGTACTTTGTGAGAGCACCTAATTTAGATCCTTGCAGTGATATTGTAGATATAATTTTCTGAGTATACAAATAGAATCATCTATATAATAAAAATACCACTCCTGAATAAATTCAGCAATGAGAATTTCTGAAATAAGCAGATGTTTTTGGACACCCACAGGGGATAGTTTACCGCAGCTGTCCCCTCAGAGCCTAGTGGAATGTTATTGTAGTTACGTCCCTCAGCTCAACCTAGGAGTTCTGAGCTGCATGATCTGAATCTAAAATCGGTGACTTAAGAGGTAATGTATAGGGGCTGGAGATTTAGCCCAGTGGTTCTGGTGCCTGCCTTGCAAGTGCAAGGGTCCAGGTTCAATCCCGGTTACTACATATAACAATGCTGGTGTGTAAATATCGTATCTTTTCTCTGGTATGAGAAAATGAAGATTTAAATGAGTTCTAAAATATATAGTGGATATTGTGAAATAGAAAATATTTAAAAGGAAATGGGGTATAGGGATAAGAAATGAGGGGAAAATAATGTGATGGTAATTTAAAAGGAAACAAAGCCTATGTATATAGGGGGTGGGGGTTGTAAGGTGGGTAGGGGAATGGGAATAAATGAGAATTAAGTCATGTCATATGCTGGTGTAAATTCTCAATGCTGAATGTGACTATGATGTGCATATATAATGTAACAATAAAGATTTGAATAGAAAAAATAAAACAATGTTGGGTGTAGTGACTCATGCTCACCAGCCATTAGTAACACATATCACAACGCCTGAACTACAAAGCAAGATCCTGTCTGAAAAAGCCAAAGAGGTAACATTTATGCAGAGTAGTAAAATAATATTCTTTTTGGCCTTAAAAAATACATCTATGATAGGATATATTTGACTCATATCATTTTCAAGGATGAAAAGTATTTCTTTTAAGATCTTTTTAAACAGAAACTAACAATGACAGACTCATGAATTTTAAGCAACATAAAGCCATTTTATAGTAGAAAATACATTTACATGTTTGATCTGCAGTAAATGTAGTAAAATATAATAATAAACATTTAAAAAAATCTTTAAATCTGTGCATTTTGTGGGTTTAAAAAAGTAATTCCATCAATCCTTCCTGTTAATTGTAGAACTGATAAATATGATATCATTTTTCTTTCAAGGTGTTATCACAGTTAGTAAATAATTTTTACTAAATTTAAGTTTGTAAAGTTTTTTAGTAAGGAAACGGCAATTGCATAAGTCAAAATGAAAAGAGAAAAAAGTTAGATTTTGTTTTTAAAAATTTTATAACAATAATCGAGCTCTCAAGTTTGTTATGATAGCTAACTTTCCAATTCAAGTGTTGGAGAAGTTTGAAAATCTCGTAAGGATCTCAGGAAGACCACGAAGTGCTAAACAGCTCTCCTTCGTTTGCTGCCGTGCCACAGCGTGCATTCTACTGAGCTCTGGGTGGAGCTGCTGAGGATCCAGGCTGACTGGCTCTGAAAACTTCTGTGCTTTCTTATCATTCTCAGGTGCTGTGTGCCTCAGTGTCCATTTTTAAATGAGTACAGTCGTATTTTGGGTGAATTTTAAGAATAAATAGTTAAAAACAGGTAAGTAGAAGTATGCTTGAAAAGAGTAAAGGCTAAATTAATGATGGCTGCCTTATTATTTACACAATTTAAATATCTGAGGACAAATCTGAATCAATTATTCTCTAAGTAATCTTGAAGATCCTCTAGGATTTCCCTTTTCGACCTAACTTTTGGAGTTTCCATTAAGCTTAAGTGAATTTTCTCATTTCTTGCACGAATGCGTCATTTGTGTACCTGCACATACCAAGCATGCTGCCCAAGTCATCTGTCACCGCCACATTTCTGTGGTCCTCGTATACTCCACGGTCTCCTCGAGTGAGATTCCTTGACAAATCTGTACAATTATCATTCTTCTAATCATAACATCCTAGCACGAACATACCTCTTGCATTTTGCCAGTTCAGTTTTGCGTGAGGCTTTCAGACTTAGGTACCTTTCCAAAATACTTCTTCTGCTTCTAGAGGTTTTATATTAGTTTAAGTGCAAAAAATTGGAAGAGGTCTTTGCACCATAACAGTTTGATTTTGGCACTGAGATCATTTATCCAAAACCCAAGAGAGACCACCAGAAGATGTGAATGTGCTGGGGACCCAGGAGAAAAAAAAGCCGTTTTCCATATTCAAGTCTGAACTGAGGCAGGCTGGACCAGCTTAGGGTCGGGTCACTTGGCAGAGTGCATAGTGTGCAACACGGGAGAAAAGACAGAAGATTTCTGGAGTGGAACTGTGCTGTCACCGAGAGGAACCCGAGGGAGAGCTGACACCGCGGCTGGCAGTGAGGCTGTGGGTGGGGGCACTGGCTGCCCGGCCCGGTCGAGTATGGAGGAGGCTGGAGATGTGTCCTTAAGAAGCCGCTTCGGGAATTTGATACTTAGCCACACTCTCTTCCTGCCATGGTAAGCGGTGTGGGCGGGGGCATTTCGAGAGAAATCTCTGCACAGTAGTAGGTCTGCGGCATGACGAAATATTAGGGCAGAAGTGGTGAGCCTGCCACACGCGTGCTACCGAGGGCTGTTTACATCACTGAAAACTGAAAGTTTCACCACTGCTGATAGAGGACAGACTAAAGTATCCTAAATGGAAATATGGTCAAGGTACGTACGAACTGCATGATCTTAAAAAATTAATTCCTTTCCTAGGCCTCAATTTCTTCATCTATAAAATGAATGTCATAAAAGAAACCACCCTTACAGATACCGTGAGACTGTGTAAAATACTTAGCACAAGCTAAGCGCTGCATTATTACACAGCTATTACTAGGCATGACGAGTGTCTAGACTGAGCTTGCCGCTGGGCAGGTCGTGTGAATAGGGTCCTGTTGACCAGACGCCGACATGTTGTCCTCAGCTGTTCCCGGCTGTCCTGGAAGCCGCTCTGCCTGTTAGTCCAGGGAGGAAGGCTGTGCCCGCGCTGCAACCCTGTTATCTGATTATCTGTCGTGCACCGGAGCCGCACCTCGCAGAGCTCCCCGACTATCCTTGTTTCACCTGTGAGATTCCAAAGGCGGCAACACGAACGGCAAGGACCGTGAGACACGTTCCGAGAGGGCAGCCCGCTCCTCACACCACTAACTGTCCAGCTTCACAGTGCGCCCACGACAGACCCCGGAGTGGGAGAGCTGAGCATCTGCTCCGGCGTGCACAGCAGGAGATGCATGTGGGTGACAAACCGTGACGGCGACCCTGTGTGCTCAAAGGATACTTGACGCTCTGCAAAGTGCTTTCATATGGGTGGCACCCACAGAGCCTGGACAGCACAGAATAGATGTCATTATCTTTATATTTCCGAGGAAGACAGCCGGCGACATTCCCCGCAGTGGTGTGGACAGTGCTCTGCCCCCTCCCTCCCAGGGCCCCTTCCTGCAGTGACACTGCGCCTGCGCTCTTGCTCCTCTCGGGGTCCTTACTGTGGGGTGTCCACCTCAGGCCCCAGCGGCGCGTGGGGATTTGGGGTGACTGGTACTCGGCCCGGCGCCCTGAGTCACGCATTTCAGATCACGCAGAGTGATGGTGAGCTGGGGACCCTTCTCCCCGTGCCCTGAGGGGAGGCGCTGAGCAGAGCAAGCGGGGCTGTCGCTGAGTGACTCGACGTGACGTGGGTCTTGGCGCGCCCCTTCGAGTGCGATGGCGCCGTGGGCCACAGCTGCAGTGAATGCTCCGGCCCTGCCCAGTGTCCGCATGCTGCGGCCAGCTCCGGAGAATCCGGGGCCAGCTCACAGCTCCCTCCGCGCTGAGGGGCAGGGCTCTGAGCCTGGCGTGGTTCTCTGCAGCTGGGCTTCTCGGTGCTCCTTTGCTCTCTGGTGTTGTTGCACAGAGCTTCCCTGGAAAACGGTCTCCAGTGAGTTCAGACTGAGATGTGAATTACTAGGCCCCAGAAGATGAGGATTTTCCTCATTTCAGAAATCACAATGCGTTAGAGAATCGGGTCTACTCCCGGGAAGAGTGAAAGGCCTCATATTGCAGTGTGACATGCATACTCATGCTTACACCATAGCCGCTAGACCGTAGGAGTAGCCGGTATGCGTGCCCATTACCGGATGGATGGATGGGGGAGATGTACTGACGCTCAGTGGAGTACTACTCTGCCACACACAAGGGTAAATTAGGGCTGTTTACAGGAGAAAGGGAGCGCCTCAAGACATAAAATAAAGTAAGTCAGACAAGCTTATATATCACATAGTTTCTCTTATGAATAACGGTAAAGAGAAAAATAAAAAGCACAGAAGAGGAAGCAGGGAGGTAGTTCACTCTCAAAGAGGACGGGCTCAAAAGAAGGGGAGGCAGGAAGGGAGGGGGGTGAAGAAAGGGCCTGGACGTGATCTGCACACGTACCAGCTCCACACAGGATGCAGACTACACGCACCAACTGCACAGAAACCAAGGAAAGGGATCCAGGCACGTGAGCAGGCATGGTGGGGACGGCAGAGGACCTGCGACGTGCTGTGTGCACACGCCAGCTCCCCTAGGACGTTCTGGAAACCTTGAAGCGTGTGCACCCATGTCTAGGAAGGAGATGTGCTCTTGGCGATTTCTGCCCATCATCAACACGGAGTTTACACTTTCTTCTTCTTCCAGGAATTATGCAGAGGTTATGTCTCCAATGATTTTGTCTGATGTTTAGGAGGCAGAAGATGTGGGAACCACCTTCTCCAAATTTCTTCTCTCTACTGCAGTGGCAGGGATAGGTACGGGGCTCTTACTCTGCGGGAAGAAGATGGATCTCAGCCACTCTACTCCTCTGGGGGAGATTTCCAGGACATGCGAGTCCATCCCAGCCCACACACAAGGGGCGTTTTGAACCCTATGTGACAGGGCTCTTAGCTAGGTGTTTAAGTCAGGAGACAGCACCAGACACCAGAGGACCCAACACGAGGCTCAGTGCTTCCTGCTTCGCAGTCGCTGCTCCACTTTCTGGACTCTCCTTTTCCCCATTTTGCTAATATTACATCAGAGAAGGGCAAGGTTGCAGTTTTCTGATATTACTGGCAACTGGAATTAGCCTTGCTGTCAGAGTTGACAACTAAGGGAGGGAAACAGAAATTTACTATATCTCATACTAGAATGTTACCTTAAAATATTAAAAGTTCTTATCCTGTGTTTGTCAAATTTAAACATTTTGTCTTGGCATCAGTACCTGGGCACAGAACTAACGAATTCTTTGAAAAGTCTTAAATTACTCCTCGCTAACTGCTGTGGGCCACAAGGAGTCTACAAGTGTCAAACGTGACGCAGTCTCAGTTCCCGCCGGCTTTTTATTTGGTGGACTGGTAAGAAGAGCATGGAAGTGGCTTCCCTTGGAAAGTCAGCTGGTTGTCTTTTATTTTTAGAGACAACATGATTGGTATTTCAAGTCCCAGATTCAGTGGGAATCATTGCAAAGACTAATTAAGACAGTGAAACCGTCAGGGTTCGAGGTCTAACCCTGAGAATCAGCCCGAGCAATTTTTGCAGTAAACTGTCCTTCCTGGTGGTTGCTTTAAGGCAGTCATCAAACATCCTCTCCCAGGTAGGGAGCTGTGGGGCCGCAGAAGAGGGTCGAATGGACACAAAATGGGAAGCTCTATTGTTACAACAAACCTCTTCCACTTAATGAACACATAATCCCGGGATGTTTCTTCTCGAATCTTAGTCTTCACCATGAAACCCTGAATTTTATCTGCACCCTGTGGAAAGTGTTCTTTGATTCTATTAGTTATTATGTTTCTGCGCAAATATCTCTAGACTCAATTTGTCCAAAAGTTGGCATTTGCTTCTAATTGTCTTCACACATGACTGTGCAGATCTCGTCTTAGCGGCATAAGCCACGTGCATCCAGGACTTCCAGGGAGGAGGTGAGGATGGCATTGTCTTCACCACACACTCTGTCCCGCAATGGCACCTCTGACAGCTGTGAAAATCCACTGCTCACGACAAAGGGCGGGCTGTGTCACCTGTCCTTAGCGCTCCTCGATAGTGTCTGAGCCTTCTTGCTTTTCATTTTGATTCACTGGGATTTTCTGTATGGAAAGTCACAGTATCTGATGGTTGATGGCTGAAGACTAAACTGCTTTTCCTTTTGAACTCTGTGTGGCCCTTATACCCAGGTTCCACAGAATCTTGCAAGAGTCAGGGTTATTTTCGCAGATGCTCTTCTGACTGCTATGGCCCGATTAATTCCTGATAGTTCTTCCAAATGCACTTCCATCCCACTCTGTGGTGCAGGCGTCCTTGACTCATGCTGTTTTCTTTCTCGGGTGGTGAGTCTGGGCGGCTGCCATCAGGGCCGGGCAGCAGCTGGGCGCGTCCAGGCCCCTCATCTTAGTGACCAGACTCCGAGTCTCTGAGAATATCCATTCTGATGTTACCTGGGACCGTTCCACTTTCACAGTCAGACTTAGTTGTACGCTGGGGATTAGCAACGTGATTACGTAGTCAGTTGCTTGGAGGATACATTTTAACCTCAGGTGGATACTTTATGGAACAGGCGCACTGTGTAGATGCATGTTCATGTTAGATGGTGATGCTTTTACTTAGGAAGCTCCACCTGATTTCTGTGTCTCAAAGCACCAAACTGACAGCACCTTCCTTGTTTTGTAAAAGATGTACAAAATTTAGACTCTGCATACCAAGAGAGCTTTACATAATAATGTTAACTAGCATTAAAATTACCATTATAGATCCATAACTATTGTCATTTAATAACACAATTTTAATTTTCAGTGTTCTCAGTTTTATGCGAACCAACCGCATGCTGGTGTGCTGTCCACGTGGGGTATGGACCGAGTCAAACAAGGAGGAGGGCGGTTCGGATGACGTAGCCGCCCGTCAGAGTAATAGTACGGAGTCCTCTATTTCCTGTATCCAGCTCTCTGTTTGTTGTAAGAAAAACCAGATGGAGGAGTTGATGGAAAAGGTACAGAAATTAATACTAACGTACTGAAGACTGACCTTTTGAAAATGAAAATCTTGCCAAACGTACCATACTGACAAAGCAACATTTATGAATAAGTCTAATATAGACTTAGTGCAGTTCAAAACTCACCATCTGTTTCAAAAAGTGCAGGTTCTCCCTAGGCAGAGTTTCCTGGCTGTGAGATCAATGGCACAAAATCCATAACGTGAAATAGTGAGTCTTAGAAAGGTGCGAAAACCTCACATATTTTAGAAGACTGCAAATACGAAAAGAATTCTGAGTTGCTCTCAAAGTTGTAGTTGTTAATACAGGATGTGAATTTTTCCTCCATGAACTTCAGTAGCCTTCTTGTTCTCTGTGAGGTTTGTAGGTCAGCACAGTGGGGAAACAAGTTGGAATGCAACTTGTTTATAATGTTGAAAAAGAGCAAACTAGCGAAACCTGATGCTGAGCAGAACTGTCCAGAGGCCTCTGGTAAATTAAATATCAGTATCAGAAGAAATTATTGTTTGTTGCTTTCTTATTTCTCCAAGAATTATTTACTATTAAATATTTGATATCCAAATAATTCTTTTGAATCATTTTTACTTCCTATTACTTTGAGAAGAATGACACTTTTACATTATAGTTCATTGTTTAATCTATTTTCTTAATCAAACAACTGTAGGGAACAACAAAGTGAATGAAAACTATATATATATATATATATAGTTATAGAAGTAACTATAGAACTATCTCTCTATATATAGATATATATATGAGTATGTATCATATATATGTATATATATATATACATATATATATGATATTTTTGTTTTATATTTGCAGTGTGGGGAATTGGATCTACAGTCCATTTACACAGGGCTATGTTTCTGTTTCTGGTGCTTTGAATTCTTTTTTTTTACTTTGAGACAAGTTCTTGCTGAGTTGGTAAGTTGCCAAGGCTAGGCAAATACTTGTGATCCTCCTGCCTCGGCTTCCTAGGGTGCTGGAAGTACTACACCTGGTTTAGGTTTTTATATCATAGAAATTGACAGATGAGGAGTAAATGAAAATCAACCCATCTACAGAACTCAACAGGAGCTTTCAAGACCAAATATAGAAAGCCTCTTTGAGAAAATGCTGGTGGCAACTTTCCCTGATCTGTGGCTGAGGTTTAGCAGATGCTCACTGGGTTCTTGCTGATTCAGTACAGTACCAGACGTATTTTCAGCCTCTGTGATGTTGACTTTAAACTTAAACCATGTTCTCAATGAGATGTCATCCCATCAGTAGTGCAGCGTTTGGCCAGCATCTCCCATCTGTTAAACTAAGTTCAGTAACACAAATGCACGGTTACACACTGGAGTATGCCGTCAACAGACACGGGTAACTTTGTGCCTTGTGATGAATCTGTGATAAAGCGTGGGTGTGTGTGGAAGAACTGACAATGGGGGAGGTAGGATGGAGCTACAGATCGCAGGAAATCACCCAGAAGAAAGAACAAGGGATTCTCTGGAGAGCAAAATACCAGTAAAGAATCAGCTTTGTGCAGGACAGACACTAAAGGTGCCAGAAAAATTTAAACTTCAGAAACTTCAGAAGTATATATATATATAGTAAGACTATTTTTCTGAACTTCCAAGGGAGAATAACCCTTGTGAAAACCAATACCTCTCTCTATGTGATCCCTTTCAAAATTTGTTGAAATGAAAGACAAACTGTGCATGAGTATGAATCACAATGCATCTGTAGAACGCTGATCTCTGCTCTGTCTCATTTCAGAAGAACTTCTATCCTGATACTGAATTGACCTCAATCACTGCAAGTGGCTTATTCAGGTTTTTTCTCCTTCTGCCTCTTCTCTTACAGAGATCAGGTGAATTCAGCAGGCAGAGACTCTGGAGGAGGAACTACAAAAAGGTGGCCCATAAAACAATAAAAAATGAAACCATTTTCCCACTGAATTTTGAGAATAACTTATCAGTCATCTTGCATTATTTTATGGTTAAGGACATCTGGAATACGGAGGGAATCTCATCAAGATTGATACTGTGAAAAGGAACCTAATTCATGAGATTTTTTTCAGATGAAACCAACCCAGATTTGCATGTGTGAGTCTTGTTATTAGCATTAGAATACAAAGAAGGAAATACAGTTTTCCCCAGTTAATGATGGGGATGTAAGAAGACTTTGAAGAGACAGGTGTGTTTAATCTGACTGCAACATTCCAGAGCACATGTACATCAAAGCATCATACGCTACCCGACTAATACATGTGGTTCTTATATTTTTCTTATGTACTAGTATTAAAATACATTTAATTTTTAAAAAGTAATGCAAAGAAGAGTAGAATGCGTGAGGCAGAGGGGAACACCCACACACAGTTTGACAGGCAGGGACAGAGCGGGGTGAGTTGAGATCAGAGCCACAAGCCAAAGCCACGCCAGGGCCGCAGTGTCTGTGGGTTTCCTCTTGTTTGTCCTCGGTGGGAGGACTTTCTCCTGCATATTTATCTTACTGCTTCAACTTTTGAGGCATTATAGTCTCATTTTTAAATTTTTCTACGTACTTAAACTTCTCTCAACTAATGTTTCCAATCAACAATTAAACATGTTCAATTCACTTTCATCTTACATTTTCCTCCACATTTCTCACTTATCTCTAGTGTCACTTAATCTCTCACAGAAAAACTTCTTCAAAGACTTCTCTCCACTTTTGATCTCAGTTTCCTCCCATCTACTTCTTTCTGTACACCTGACGCAGGAGTTTTCAGGTCTGGGAATCATATGAGCCATCCAGAGCACTGTCGGAGCATTCCCTAAGTGTCTCCACCACCTTTCTGATAGTTTGCTACTCCTATTCTGATAGTCACCAAATATTAACTCGATGTCATCACCAAGCAGTTCTTCCTGCCTGCTGCATTGTCTTCATGCCCTTGGCTTCTACCCTGCTCTCCACACACATGACCTAGAGATTCAGTTTCCCCTTAAGACCTCTCCTTTGAGCTCTTCTATTGAAAACTTCACTTTCATCTCAGTACGATCACACTTGATCTTTCCCTACCTGCCTTTTCTGCATTCTTATTATTTCAGAGGAAGAAAATCTTCCATCCAGTTGTGCATGACACAGTGCTATTCATTTTGACACCGCTGTTGTCGCTGATATCCAGTACGAAGCAGTGTGTTTCCTCCTCATGTCTCACGTGCCTCTCTCTCTCCAAGCCAAGTGCACGGAGCCTCCATGGGCCCGTCAGGTGCCGCTCTGATCACGCACACAGCTGTGGGGCATGCGGCATGCATCCGCTGTTGGCCTTTCAGACTTATCTCCCCACACTAAGCCACGCTCCTTTGCTTTGTTCTATATGAGGGTCTATCGTGAGTTTACGTGGTTGTTCGTGGAGAGTCTTTTCACTTTTCTATCTGCACCACAGAGTCCCTGCTTTCCCTGCTTGTTGTCTTTTTACAAGTTGAGAGTCACTCACTTTTCATGTATGTTCCTCATTTTCTCAGTGTAGGTCCGGCTGCTGTAGCTACCGTGAGACTTGCTCTTGCACGACACAATTTTCACTTCCAGGGCACCTACCATCTCTCATCGTCCCTCACAGCACGTCTCACTGCAGTGTGCACGCGAAAGTTAGGCGTTCGTCTATTTTGGCTTAGCATCAAATGCCAGGGTTTAATGCTGTGCGACACATCTCATGGGCACAATTTTAAATGAATAAAGGAAATTAAACAGAATTTAAAGGAAGAAACAAAGAAGTGAGAAGCAAATATTAAAAGCTTGAAAATGCTTAGCAGATACGCATTCAAAGATTTTAAGTTAATGATACATAATGCACATGTAATATACAGTATGGTCCGAAGGTGCCTCTCAGGCAACCAACCATTGCCTGGAGCTCCCAGAGGGCCCGCCTACCAGACCAGCAGGTTTTGTCTTTGTACTTATGCTCCACTAAAGACTTCCTTTGTTAGGAGAGAATTCCTTCCCCTTCTCTGTTCCAGTCTCCAAAGGTCATACTTAACTTGCTTTAGGGTGACAAAGAGATTTAGCTGGATAAAAATGAACTAAGGACTGAGAAAGACATTGTTTTTCAGTCTTGCTAGAACCATTTATACTATTTATACAGATTTCAGTTACAAGATGCCTTCAACTTGAGACTACCTAAGGATCCGAGTGTTTTGCGAACTGCCTACTAATGCCATTTTTACTTAAAGACAAAGAAGGAAATTATTCTTATTAGAAGGTTTGACCAAAAATTAAAAATTACTTCATATATACTAGAATGTCATTGTTTATGTAAAATTATGGCATTATTTAGTATTATCAATTACTTTATCAATAGAAATGCTTTTAAATGGTCATCTTAGTTATTCAACTTCTTCTCTGGCTCAGCTTTGTGATAAACAAGCAAAAAGAAGAGTGAAGTATGAATTAGGTTCTTAAATCTGAGTTTGCTTTGTCTGTACAAAGCCTAGTATTCTAAAAGATGTATCCAATACACTAGTAATAACTTCAGTACTGCAGGGTAATGTCACTGCCTTCCCGTTACGTCCCACCCGCCTATGGACTTCGCTTCCTCCTCCGTTCAGACATTACTGAGGATCTGCTTGTCAGATGCTCTGCTAAGTGCATTTCATCTGAGAGAGAGGCTGTCCAGCTGGAAGTCTGCCCCAGAAGTCTGCACCAGCAGGTCGGTGTCAGTTCCCTTGATGCTGCTTTCAGACTGATACAGCCCTTCAAGAAGTTTATGTAATTTAATAACCTTCCCAGGTTAGCCAAGACCCTTGCTGATAGGCTAACATATGCAGTCGACCTCTCCTACGTAGACTCGGCCATCCACAATGATGTTTTCCACTTTCACAGAGGAACTTTGAAGACCACTGTCACTGGATTGCTAGACTGCTGAAGAACTTTCAGCTGTTGGCTGCTACATGTGAATTATGTCAGTCATGCTCTTAGTATGTGACCATCCTATCTTGCCAGTTTTCTTTCCTGATATGTCCTAATTCTAAAGCATGAATAAATTTAAAGGCTGCTTTCTAAATGTGTGTATAGTCTAGAAAGAAATTTCATTTAATATTGAATTGTTTTTCCTGTTTTACGCAGCTCTTCCTCTTCTGTTCCTTGTAGCTGCACTTTATACTCAATCTAGATTTTAATGAACAGTCAAACTAGATCTTAATCTTAGCTAAACTATTTCACTTTTTATTCTAATATGTAACAAGCAACCTTATAAAAATAAAACAGGCTGATTTTGTTCTGTGTCAGATTGCCATGAGATAGTACAAAATCAGGCCTTTCCTCAGTCTGTAGCTCACGACACCCGTTGAGAAGGGCAGCCAGCATGTTTCAGAAGCAGCTGCTTCAGCTTTCTATGTCTGTGTGGCTGCTGAACGTTCACAGGACACACTAGTAAATAATGCTCTTACACTGGCACCGGGGACCGTCACGCACAGAACTGCTGTGGGACACTTACCGTATTGTGACAGGAAGGAAGACGTTGTTGTTGATGCTGTAATTCGCAGAAAGAGTCAAGATGTTCTGAGAACCTCCACATCCATACTGAACAGTGGGCCTTCCTTCCACAAGAAATAAGTGAAGGAACTGTTTTCCAGAAGTATTCTCAACACCTTGAAGAACAAATACCACGTTAGTAATTAATGTAGATTAATGCTTTCTTTGATAATAATCATTTACTCATAAACACAAACTTTGTTCTCAAAAAGAAATGACCCAGAGAATACTAACAGTGCCACTAAATAATTACTCAGTCTGATAAAGGCTGCATTAAATATGTAAGGGTAGTAAGGTATTAATAGTATTAAGTTGATGTGAGTTTTATTTTTGACCGTTATCTACTACCTAGAAGTCTTTATTTTGAACTTTAGTTTCTTTATATGTTTCAATGGGCTAAGAGCAGCTAAGCTTTAGAACTAAAGTGAGACTTAAATAATAAATAGAAAATTCCTGAGCTATATTCAATGACATAATAATAATTATTATTTTATTTAATCTATAACTTGTCTATTATTTTAACTTTTGAAATTATTTACATTTTAATTATAATATATATATACCTTTCATAAAACCTGAAATGGTAGAGAAACATATAAACAAAAAGAGAAGCATTCCTTTTCCTTAAGCCCCCTTCCAGCCTATTCTGAGGTATTCTTTAAAGCAATTGCGCATACAGAAATATTTACATATCACATTTTATTTTATTTTTTAAAATTGATTTTATTGATATATTTTATATATACATTATGATCCCATTCAACATTGAAGGTTTGTACCAGTACATGACACATCTTGATTCTCATTTTTCCCATTTCCCCCTCACTGCAACCCCCAACATCTACTTACAAGGAGGGGCCTTGTTTCCCTTTTTAATATCATTTTTTTTCTTTCTCTTCTTTACTTAGCTCTACCCCTTTTTCCTTTCCTTTTGAATATTTTATTCCTATTTCATGATACTTATATACATCTTAGAACTCATTTAGAACCTTCAGTTTTTCATACCAGAGAAACGATACGGTATTTACACATCTAAAGTGAAATAAGTAGGTCACATATTTTTAAAAGCAAGACCATACTTTGTTCATGAATTCATGAACTACTTTATTCTCTTTTCACTTAAAATAAATTTTAGACATCTGTCCCTATAAGTTCATAGATTTTTATAAACTTTTTCTTAACTGAAGTATAACTAATGCAGAAAAAAGCCCACACAAATTGTAAGCCACAGCTCAGTGGATTCCTCAGAGATGAACCCACCCCCTCGAATATCACTGAAATCTAAAAGTGGCGTCGTTGTCAGCATCAGTCTTGGCTGCTCTTTTTGAGCAGCTCTCGTTTCCCTATTTCCCTGTTACAACCACCAAGACGATCACCATCCTGTGGTCTAACAGCTGCGGTCAGAGTTGTTTGATTTTGGTGTTCACATTAGTAGAATCATAAGTATTCCCTCTGTATATTCGTTTCTGTCTAATGTTATATTGAAGAGATAGAAATTATGTAGAGTTCATTTATTTCAGAGTTTATAACAGTGCAACACATTAATGATTACAATTCGATTGTTTCTCCTGTGGATGGCAATGAGGCCCCTGGTTAGAGTAACAATAATGCATCATACTGCTATGGTGATCACATATGCATCTCTCATGCGGAGATGCGTGCATTTTGATTGTGCATATAATTGGGCATAGATGGCTGTGTGAGAAAGTGTGAAAATAATTAACTATCATAATCATTTCCAGTTTTCCAAAGTGATTATATTTAATTCTGTACTAGTCATCGACATCATTACTGTCATGTGGTGTGGTCATCTTACTAGACCTTAACTGCTAGATCTTAACTAACTGGTCTACATTTGTTATAGCTTTACCTTCTATTTTTCTGCTTACTGGTGAAGTTGGACCCGCTCTCATGCCTCTGTTTGTTTGATATGGTCTTTGGGGAAATGCCCGCTTGAGTTTCCTTTTTCCGGTTTGTACACCTTTTCTCTCAGGCGTGTACCGCAAAGACCTTCTTTAATTCTGTCAGTTGCCAGGTTAGTCTCCTCAGAGTGAGTTTTGGTGAACACATATTTTCATATTTTTTATCTTAGTGCAGGTGAGTTCATGAACTGGCCCCTTCATACCTATAATCAGACATTATAATGTTATGTTTAAGATACGTTTTGCAGCCACATTTCCAGCCTTCATTTTTTTCTGTAATTTCTACTAAAGAGCTAAATTCTATGTAGAATTAAGTTTTCTATGTAATATGAAGTATGTCTTAATTGCTGAGACCTAAGGGTATTAGCTTATGATGCAAAAAGAGATGTGATTAAATCAGTGAGTCTGAGACAGCGATTATCCTGGATGATCTGAATGGGCCCTAATTGTAGTCACAAGTGTCCTTAAAAGAGAGAAGTGCAGGGAGTTATGAGCACAGACAAGG
>PVIR01024361.1:0-26009 GCA_004026965.1 Petromus typicus | reverse complement strand
AACAACACTCTGCTGACCAACCAATGGGTCACAGAAGAAATTGAACAGTTCTTACAACTAAAAAATAACCCCAATACAACATATAGAAATTTATGCGACACAATGAAAGCAGTTCTATGAGGAAAGTTCATAGCAGTGAAGGCCAACATTCAGAAAAAGGAGCAAGCTCAAATAAACAATTTAATGCTGAACCTCAAGTGACTAGAAAGCGAGAAGAAAAATAAACCCAAAGCTCGCACTAGGCAAGAAATTATACGGATCAGGGCAGAAATTAATGCAACAGAAAACAAGAGAACGGTTCAAAAAAATCAAAGAATCAAAAAGTTGGTGCTTTGAGAGGATGAACAAAATTGATAGACCCTTAGCCAACCTTATCAAACAGAGGAAGGAAAAGACTCATATCTATGCTATTAGGAATGAGAACGGAGAAATTACTGCCTACCCAGAGGAAGTCCAAAGAATAATAAACACCTACTTTGAAAATTTATACTTTAATAAAATGGAAAATGTAGAAGAAATGGATAGATTTCTAGACACATATGAACTCCCAAAGCTGAATAAAAACGATATAGAAATGTTAAATATCCCAATTTCAATCTATGAAACTGAAAATGTAATTAAAAACTTGCCAACAAAGAAAAGTCCAGGACCTGATGGTTTTACTGCTGAATTCTATAAAACTTTTAAAGAAGATTTAGTGCCTCTACTGCTTAAACTCTTTAATGAAATTGAAAGGGAAGCAGGACTTCCAAACTCATTCCTGGAAGCAACCATTACCCTGATTCCAAAAGCAGAGAAAGACCTAACCAAAAAAAGAGAACTAGAGGCCTATCTCCCTAATGAACATCGATGAAAAAATCCTCAATAAGATCCTGTCAAACAGAATACAGAGAATTATCAAAAAGATTATACACCTTGACCAAGTTGGATTCATCCCAGGTATGCAAGGATGGTTCAATATGCATAAATCAATAAATGTTATACATTACATTAACAGGCGCAAGGACAAAAACCACATGGTCATCTCAATTGACCCAGAAAAAGTGTTTGACAAAATACAGCATCCATTTGTATTCAAAACCCTACAGATCGGAATAGGTGGTCTGTATCTCAAACTAATAAAAGCTATCTATGAGAAACCATCAGCCAGCATCATACTAAATGGTCAAAATTTGAAACCTTTCACATTAAGATCAGGAACAAGACAAGGATGTCCTCTCTCACCACTTCTGTTCAACAGAGTTCTGGAAATATTAGCCATAGCAATTAGGCAAAAGAAAGAAATAAAAGGAATAAAGACAGGAAAAGTTGAAGTTAAATTGTCATTATTTGCTGATGACATGATACTCTATCTAGAGGATCCTAAAAACTCAATTAAAAAACTGCTGGACCTAATCGCCAATTTTAGCCACGTAGCTGGTTACAAGGTCAACGTTCAAAAATCAATAGCCTTTGTGTACACAAACACTAAACGTACTGAGAAAGAAATTGGGGAATCAGTCCCTTTCAGAATAGCATCCAAAAAATGAAATATCTAGGAATCAATCTAACAAAGGAGGTGAAAGACCTCTACTCCGAAAACTATAGCACTCTGAAAAAGGAGATAAAAGATGATAT
Source organism: Petromus typicus (assembly GCA_004026965.1). Classification (NCBI taxonomy): domain Eukaryota; kingdom Metazoa; phylum Chordata; class Mammalia; order Rodentia; family Petromuridae; genus Petromus; species Petromus typicus. Next base: position 24,392 of record PVIR01024361.1, on the reverse strand, counting down.
CAAAACAGGGAAAGACATATCTTGCTCCTGGGTAGAAAGAACCAATATTGTCAAATTGGCTATACTCCCAAAGCTGCTATACAGATTCAACACAATCCTGATTAAAATTCCAACAGCATATTTCACAGATCTAGAGAAAAAAATCCAAACTTTCATCTCAAACAACAAAAGACCTAGAATAGCAAAAGCAGTTCTAAGCAACAGGGACATGGTGGGGGGGTATTACAACTCCGAACCTGAAACTATACTATAAAGCCACTGTGATAAAAACTGTGTGGTACTGGCAAAGTAACAGACCTGAGGATCAATGGAGTAGAGTAGAAGATCCAGAAACTATGCCAGATACACTGAGCCATATCATCTTTGACAACGGAGCCAAAAATCCTCAATGCAGGAAAGATACCCTCTTTAACAAATGGTGCTGGAAATACTGGGCTTTAACTTTCCAAAGACTAAAACTAGATCTAACTCTTTCACCATGTACCAAGCTAAAATCAAAGTGGATAAGAGACCTAAATATTAAAATAGACACTCTGAACTTGTTGCAAAACAGGTTAGGTAAAACTTTTGAAGACATTGGCTTAGCGAAAGACTTCTTGAACAAATCCTCTATAGCACTGGAATTGGCAGAAGAAATCAACAAATGGGACCTCATTCTTTTAAAAAACCTTCTGCACGCAAAGGAAACCACCAACAGAACAAAAAGGCAACCAACAATGTGGGAAAAAATCTTCCTGAGACAATGGGTTACTATCTAGAATATATAAAGAGCTCAAAAAATTAGCCCACCTAAATTTAAATACCCAGTTCAAAAATGGGCATCTGAAATGAAAAGATATTTTTCAGAGGAAGAAGTAAGAGCAGCTAAGAAGCATATGAAGAAATGCTGAACATCATTAGTCATATGAGAAATGCAGATGAAAAAACAACATTGAGATTTCATCTCACTCCACAAAGAATGGCTGCCATTTCAGAGTTAGGCAGTAGCAAATGTTGGCAAGGCTGCGAAGAAGAAGGAACCCTTCTCCACTGTTGGTAGGACTTTAGACTAGTACAACCCCTGTCGAGATCAGTTTGGAGATTCCTCAGAAAGCTAAGATTGGAGGTCCCATTTGACCTGGCCTTTGCCCTGCTAGATATATACATACAAGAATTAAAAGACTCATATCACAGTGATATATGTGCACATATAGCAGCTCAGTTTGTGATTGCTACATCTTGGAAACAACCCAAATGTCCATCAACTGGAAACTGGATAAAAAAGCTGTGGTTCTTCTACAGAATGGAGTATTACTCTGCCATAAAAATGATAAGTTTGAATCATTTATTCTTAAATGGACATACCTTGAGGATGTCCTCATAAGTGACATAAGTAGGTCACAGATAGGTAAATATCACATCTTTTCTCTAATATGAGAAAATAAAGAGGTAAATGAGTTCTAGAATTGTATGTTATGTATTGTGGAACAGAAAGTACTCAAAGTGTAATAGGAAGGGGGAAAATAAAGAGATTATAACAAAAAAAAGGAAACAAGTTTTATGTATATGGGGGAGTGGTAGGGTCGTTAGGGCTATGGGAAAAAAATGAGAATTAATTTGTGTCTTATACTGGTACAAAAACCCATTGTGGAGTGCAATTATGATGTGTATATGTAATGTACTAATAAAGATTTCAATAAAAAAACAAAAACAAAAACAAAAAAACAAACAATAACTTTAGAAAAAAATACAAGTGGTAACAATGTAACTAATGAGGTTGATTATTTCTGTAGTGAAAATTTTTAGAACACTGGAGAAAGCAGTTTCCACATGAGAACATAGAAAGATCTGTTAAATTAATGGACTGACATTTAATATTGTTAAAATTTCCACATTACTAGAAATGCTCAACTTATGCAATGTAACTCTGATAAAAAAATCAACAGCATTCTTCAGAGAACTAGGAACAAATATAAAATTTAGACAAAAATATGAGATACATACTAGAAGAAAGTGAATCTAAGTAAAACAAAATCATGTCTCTAAGGTATCAAAATATTAGATTTCAAATTGTACTACAAAGCACACACACACACAAAAAGCAGCAGAACAGAGTACACAGAAACCACCAGACAGAATCATGTCATTCTGGAAAAATGAGCCAAAAATATACTTTGATAAAAAGACAGTTCCCTTAATACATGATGCTGGAAAAACTGAATATATGTTGCAGAATATGTAAACTAGATCCCTATATATCACTTTATACAAAAATCAATTGAAAATATATTAAGGACCTATGTATAGGACTTGAAAGTTTGAAACTAAGAAGAGAAAATAGGAAAAACAAAACAAGAAAGTTCACTATAACCACTCCTGTTCAATATATTATATGAAACTTTAGCCACAGTAATTAAAAAAATAAAGTGAATACAGAAAAGGAAAAACTCAACCTATATTTATTCACTGACACACAATTTTGTACATAAAAGCCTCTGAAGTTTCACCAAAACATATCAAATCAATGCACTTAGTATTGTAATTAGATTAAAAAATCAAGATAAAAATCATTTGTGTGCTTGTATGTACAAGTAATGAACTCACTGGCTAAGGTATTGAAGTTTCTGTTCCTTAAGGGAATAGATATTTATTGTGGATATTGTTTTCTGGGTGACTAGAGGCATAGCAAGGTAGTCTTTGCTTGTTATTTTGTGGTGTATTATATTTATTGATTTGTGTATGTCAAAACATTGGTAAAACCAAATTGGTCATGTCATATATATATATATATATATATATATATATATATATATATATATATATATATATATATAATTTTTTGCATGTTTGTTTTCTATATGTTGTTTAAAACCTTTTCATCTAAGTTCTTTAAAGACACTCTCCTGTTTACAATTTTAGCTGAGTCATGGTCTATTTTTGGAATCAAAGTAATGCTAACTTCTAAGAGTTACTTTGACATTGTTCCATCCTTTTCAATGCTTTTGATCAAATGTAGAAGTATTGGTGTTATTTATTCTCTGAAAATCTATTGGAATTCAATACTGAATCTGTTGGTTCATTGGGCTTTTTTTAGGAAGGTTTTTATTTTATCACTGCTTCAATTTTATTCTTGGTTATTTTGTTTTTCTTGGTTTTTATAAAGCTTTTTGGCTTACTTTCAGTAATTCATATAATTCTAGGAATCTATTTCTTGTTGATTCTCCAGTTTATTGAAATATAAGTTCTGGAAATAGTTACCAATAAGTTTCTGGATTCCCAAAATGTCTGTTGCAGTTCTGACTATTAATTTTCTTTGTTGGTTTTTTGAGACAGGATCTCTCTTTTTAGTTCAGACTGGCCCTGAACTCACTAAATAGCCTAGGCTAGCTGTGAGCTCTCAGCAATCCAACTGCATCTGCTTCTGTAGTGCTAGGATTACAGGAGTGAGTCATCACATCCAACATTGTGGTTTATGGTACCACAGTCGAATTGTGGATCTTGTACTTACCCGGCAGACACCAGAACTACTGAGCTAAATCCCAGACTCTTTCTAGCTGCCTATATATATATATATATATATATATATATATATATATATATATATATATATATATAATGTTTTTCTGTTAGGTTCCTGGAGTCTTGAGTATTACATGTCTAAGTGTAGATTTTTTTGATCATGGCTAGTGTAAATTCCATACACCTCACTTATCTTTATGTAAAATTATTTCCCTTTGCTTGAAAGTACTGTGTGCTGCAGAAAACTGCTATATTAGAATGAAATACCCTTTAGAAATCTATTCAGTATGTATGTTCCAGGGTATGGTTCAGCTCTGGTATTTCTGTATTAATTTTTAGTTTAGTGGAGCTATCTCTTTGCAAAAGTGGAGTGTTACAATCCTCCATTATGACTATGAATTTATTTGATTTTATGTTCAGTAGTATTGATTTTATTAAGATACATGCTCCAGTATTTAGTGCATAATTATAAGCATTGTCTCTTCTTGGATTGTTCCAATGTCTATTATTACAGTTACTCTTTTAATCGGTTTTTTTTTATTTTTCTTTTTAAAAAAAATCTTTATTGGTACATTATGAATACATATCATCATTGCATTCAACACTGACAGTTTGTACTAGAATATGACATGATTTAATTATTATTTTCCCCTTTGCCCCGCCCTGCAACCTCCACCCCCTACATACATAATCGTTTTTTCCTTTTTTCTTTATTACTACCACATTCATTTTCCCCTCGTTATTTACCCTTACATCCTCTTTCCTTTTAAAATTTTCTATTTCACAATATCAACTATACATAATGTAACTCATTTACATCTTCATTTTCTAATACCAGAGAAAAGAAACGATATTTACACATCTGTGACCTATTTATTTCACTTATGAGAATGTCCTCAAGGTATATCCATTTGAGTATGAATGACTCAATCTTATCATTTTTAATGGCAGATTAATACTCCATTCTATAAAAGAACCACATCTTCTTTATCCAGTCTCCAGTTGATGGACATTTGGGTTGTTTCCATGATGTAGCATTCACAAACTGTGCTTCTATAAACATAGGTGCACATATGTCGCTGTGATATGAATCTTTTAAATTTTTTGTGTATATTCCCAGCAGAGTGATGACAGGGTCAAATAGGACCTCCAATCCCAGCTGATTTCTGCAGAGGTTGTATGAGTCTACACTCCCCCCAACCGTGGAGAAGGGTTCTCTTTTCTCCGCAGCCTTGCCAACATTTGTTGCTGGATAATTCTGAGATAGCAGCCATTCTTTGTGGAGTGAGATGAAATCTCAGTGTTGTTTTCATCTGCATCTCTCAAGTGACTCAGTATTTTAAGAATAAACACAATACAGGAATATTTGCAATGTGTTGCTGTTTTTGTGTGTAAAGTTGTGTTTACCTTAGTTACCTTTATTGCATTTCTTGTTTCAGAGGTAGAATTTGGTTGCAAAACATCTGTGAAGCTTTGAATGAATGGCGTGACTTCCCATTTGTATTTTCCTGGTAGTGGGACTTTCATTTTTAAGGGTAATCAGTAATTGTATCCAGTTTTCTTTTTAAGTTGTTTAGAGTGACTATTTGAACATGACAAGGAATACTCATCGTACATGAAATGAAAGGAAATGTTTGCCATTTTAACTTAAATACATCTGAGGGAAGTGAGATTAATATTTAATAACCCTTGAGACACATGCTTGCACATTTTTGTGGTTGTTAGGAACCATAGATAATTAACTATATACGAGTTTGATACATAGAGTTGTTGTACATAGGTAAGATAATTACAGATCTTGTAGCAAATTAGATAGAGCTGGCCCTTGAAAAGCCACAGAACCAATTTGGAAGACAGTCAAAGAACCACCTAGGAGGACATTGAGATACATCTGTTGAAAGTTAGCACTGTAAAAGAAGAGAAGCTCCAGACCCATGTAAGATGAATAGCAGTGACTGATTTAATAAATAGATGTCAATCACCTGGCGGGGGGCAGGGTCTTGGCCCATCCTCCCCAGGAAAGATCCCTGACTGGAAATCCTTGTAGCTTCTTACGTGATTTGCTTTCCCATTGAATTCCTCTTAATCAGTATTAATCGATTGATCACTGTTTTGTCCACCTTTTGAATCTTATTGATTGAATGCACTTCAAACCAACATCAATTAGTGGCTTTGCTCCTTACATATCCCCTGGGAAATGGAGTCCCAGGTAACCCACTTTTGGGTCCCCTTTCTGTCTCTCTTTGGCAGAAGCTTTCTTTCTCATTAAACTTTTCCTGCTCTTAGCCTGTGTTACTCCTGATATTCATTGTTTGTTGAATTTTAGAGAATGCAAGCTCATATTTCCGGTACCTAGCAGGTTGGTTGTCATGAGGGAGCAGACATAAACACCAAAACATGCTTCATTGGCTTACTCAGGAATAACTAAGACTGCTTTCCCAATCCCTGGGGGGAGATCCCGAAGTTAATCAGATTAAAACTCCACTCTAATAACCATAATATTATATAGGAAAATTTTAAATGTCTGTTTTCATATGTGTTGAGTGTTTTATAAAACCTGTAAAATTAAGACTAAAATTCCATTCAGTATGAAAAATAAAAGATACAGTGACTCTAATGATGTTCAATAAAATTAGATTATGTTTTTACTTTGTAATTCAACATAAGAAGAATTAAGTCTCCTCAGTTTCATATGGTTCTTTTCATATACTTTTAGCTTGATAGAAAACTGTGAAATTCTGGAGCACTTTAATTTAAAACCTAAACATTTCTTTGCATCTTACAAGTAATCCAATCATTTAATTATCCAGTAGTGATGAGAGGAGACAGGCAAGAAAAATCACTGAAACTGCATACAACTGTTTCATATAGTCAAAGCTGTTTGTGAATGCAACCAAAACTCCAAGAATTGTACCTAAGGAAGTATTTTATCTTCCACATTTGAATTCCCCACTGATTCACAGAGCTCCTTCTCCCCTTTAGTGTGATCACGCCCCAGTAACTCTCAAGTGTTATTGCTCTGGTTGCTCTCATGCTATAATACTTGCCCTAGTAGTTTTATGATTTTAGAGGAAAATGTTTAATCATCAGAATATTTCTAAAGGAATTTAATCACTAGTACTAAAGAGGATGATGAGGCACATACAAATCATGTTTATGATCCTGTTTAATTGAACCACTATCCAATTTAGATATCAATGAGATGGATTAATTCTCTAGCAGACTTACTGATTGCTTTATGTATTTTGATTATAAAAAAATAAATAAAACTAGATTTTAGATCTTTACTGAATTGCATGATTTTTGGGCTATCGGTAACTAAAAGACAAAATACATGCATAGATTTAATTTTTTAGATTGAATGGCCTGTAGGCTACTGTGTAAGCTTGGAAATCTAATCAGGATTCTGTGTTTGTAGATAAATTCAAAAGAATACCAGTTGAGGGCCAGGGATTTAGCTCAGTGGTTCCAGCGCCTGTCTTGCAAGCGCAAGGACCCGGTTTCGATTCCTGGTAACCACATACCTATACTGGGTGTGGAGACTCACACCCAGCAGCAATCAGTACCGCATACCACAGTGCCTGTGGGGGGTGGTGTGGCTCACACCTATAATCCCAGCACTCGGGAGGCTGAGGCAGGAGGATTGCTGTGATGTGAGTTCGACGCTGCGCTCAGGGCCATCCTGAATTACAAAGCGAGATCCTGTCTCAAAAAAAGAATACCAGTTGAAATATGAACTCTACATTGTAAAAGATGACAGATAAGGGGCCAGAGATTTAGCTCAGTGGTTCTGGCACCTGTCTTTGAAGTGTAAGGGGCTCAGGGTTCAATCCCCTGGTAACCACATACACTGCAGGGTGTGGAGACTCACATCCACCAGCAATCAGAACCACATACCACAGTGCTGGGCATGGTGGCTCATGCCTGTATTCCCAGCACTTGGGAGGCAGAAGCAGGAGGATTGTTGTGAGTTCAAGGCTGAGCTCAGGGCCAGCTTGAACTATGAAAAGCAAGATGCTATTAAAAAAAAATAAAGATGACAGATATATCTGAGAAATATAATTAGGAAAAAGAATAGAATCCCTGGAATATCATTCTTTAATTCGTGGCTTCATTCATAGATATAATTTAACATATCACCTGTACTAATTAACCTTTTCAAAGCAAACAAATATTCTCTCGTGACCAAATTTCCTCCCCTGCAGATGTAACCTACACGGTAACTCACTTGTCTCTCCTCCCTTTAGAAGGTCTCTATGCTTACTCAAAACATACGTGCATAAAGTCACATCTTCTAAATCGATGATGTGTATTTGCGGGTTAATCCGGTAAATTTATCCTTGTTAATATATTGTTAGAGCATTTCTGTAGCTATTTTTGTAGAGACAGTTATGAAGGAACAGGCAGTGCAGGGCATGATCTGGGTGGCCAGCATAACAGAGATATAACCACGTGCTTACTCAGGACGCGACCTACTGGAGGAGCTGCCCTTTGCGAGCCCTTTGCATGCTTTTTCTTTGTGCCCAGAGATCCTGCGAAACTTCACTCATGCCAGAAACAAAGGCGAAGGCCCAGACTGTACCAGTTAGTGACACAGCCATCTTCAGAAAATCAGCCCACTCTTACCATTACAGCCAAGGTGAAGACGTCAGGTTGGGAAGCTCACCCTGATCTCCGTGACACACAGCTTGCTAGCAGTGTGGCAGCCCCCATCCCAGCTCTGCAATGGTATCAGTCAAACTTCTGCTTTGCCTTCCAGTTGTTCTGTCACTTCCTCATTTCAGTACCTACTTCCCCTTCTGCCTCTTCCTCACTTGATCGCCTGCATTCTCGCAGCGGTGAAGAGACAAATCACGGAAGCTGAGGGTCTCTTCACAGGAAGACTCCAAACAAGGTGGTTCCCAACACCCCAGACCTCCAAACCTCCAGACCTCTGCCCATCACACCATTTAGGTCATTCTCACAAATTGCCTTGGCACTTAACAGTCTAAAATATGAGCTGTAATGTGCTTGTATGTTAGGTCTAGAACACAGCATAGATTTGTAGTATTTCATAACTCTCAAAGCAAACTCGGCAAATACTGTTTTCTGACTACCTCTAAATGTATCACTGGCTCTGAAATGGTGAGATAACGATGAGATTTATGACAATAACTACGAATTTTCTTTGTAATACAATTTTTTAAAATGCACCATCATGAAAATTTACAGATATAGAAACATATCCATAAATCCACTCTTGAATTGTGCTTTTACTTTTTACTTTAAAATATAATATAGTGATACATGAAATTTTTAACTGTACCTGATTATTAGAATTTTTGTGCTATGAATAAATATGCCAACTTCTTTCTTGGAAAAAGCCAATTCTCCTTGTAATGAAAGAGCAGCTTCCAAATGCATTGGCAGAAATAAGTTACTGAGTCATTAATTAACATTTTAGTGAAAATTAGGTTTATATTAAGAATATTTTGACGAAGAAAAATGAAAGTTTGTCTGGTATATTAGTTTTCTTGATTTGTGGGAAAGAATTGTGTATTTGCATTTTCCAATCTATGTGTTGTGCTTTGTAATTTGAGAAAAAGATTCTTTTGCATTAAGAAATCATATGAACCAGTTGCTCTATTAAATGGTAGGCTTACTTGACAAAGTTTTGCTATAAACATCTTCAAAAATTTATGTACAATATTTTATACGCAAAAGCTAACACAATAAAATCTGGAATTTCTTAGTGAAGAGTAGTATAGGATATCAGGAAGACTGGAAATTAACAATGATTCACAATGTTGCACTTTTACTCTGAATGACATATCAGAGCTCAGTAGAAAAGATTCTTAAATTTTGTGTTAAACAGTACTGCCTTAGATTCTGGCTTTTATTAGCCCAGAATCATGTCACGTTTTGGAAAAGTCCTTGGAAGAGAAATATGATTGAGAACAAAATTGATTGGAACAAAATTCTCCCTTTTTTCGAGGTAATAATAGCATTATTAGTAAACAAAGGTAGTTTGTCTTTATACTAAAGTTGTTTTGTTTTCTTAGTTGATTATGAACAATTTTTTCAGGTTTGTATTTAACTTTTCAAAGTTTTCTCAATAGTTTGGAAAGAATAGTTTAAATTTCCTGATTCCTAGGATAATATTTCTCTCATCGAAACATACCATTGCATTCAGTCACACACAAAAGGCTGTTTCAAATTAAAATTAAGGTGTGATTGTAAATTTGTATATCACAAAATATATACTCATCCAAGTTTAAATTGTTCAGATCTAGTCATCTTTCAATCAGACATTTATGAATCAGAATAAAGCAAATTCAGAGTGGAATCCAGTGTTTTTTGTTTGTTTGTTTGTTTGTTTGTTTGTTTTGTCTTAAATCCAACTTGAATTTTTCCTTACTTTAACAAGTTTTGGTTGTTGTTGTTTTTAGAAAAAGTCTCATAATATATCCCAGGCCATCCTAAAACACAGAATCCAGCTGAATTTATTTCCAAGTGCTATAATCAAAGACTTTTGACACACCTGGAAAGGGTTTTTTATTATTATTATGTGTGAGTAATACAGAAATACATTTTTATACAAAATTAGTATATATACCTATCAATTCTTGAGTAATTTAAATCCCCTTTTACAACTCCCATTCCCCAACTCCTTGCCACTTTCCTCAGACTTCACCCCCATCACCTGCCTAATTTTTGCCATATCTTTCACTTACACACATTCTCCTCATATTAAAAAACGCAAAATTTGACCTTTTGCATCTGATCTATTACATTTAGTCTTATGGACTTATGATCCATTCATTTGCCTCAAGATAACTCAAATTTATCATTTTTATTGATGAATAGAGCTCAATTGTGTATATAGTCAGGTAATATTTTTTGGTTTTTGTGTATTCATAAGATTCCTTCATAGTTTAGCTATTGTGGACTGCATTATTCACTGTAAACATGAATTTGCATTTTCTACTGAAATATAATGACTTTAGCATTTTCGGGAAGAGACTAGAAGAGATATGGCTGTGTCAAATGGAATTTGTACTTTGAAAAAATTTTCAGAGAAATCTCTATAGTGATATCTAAAGTTGTGATTCTAGTTTACACCAGAAATGTAGAATGGTTTCTTCTTCCTCACATTTTCACCACAGTTTGCCATTGAATACTTGCAGATAGCCATACATATTGGAGTATGATGAAACCTAAGTGCTATGTATTTATTTATTTTTTTTGAAACTGCCATGAATGTCACTATTTTCTTCACTTAGTTATTGGTAAGTTCATTATTCCAGTACAGAAATGCTATTGATTTTGGTGTCTGATTTGATATTCTGCTACTATTCTGACTTTGTTTATTAACTTTAAGAGTTCTCTGGAAGAATCTTTCTGAATTGTTTACATGAAGGATTACATCGTTTGTAAATATGGATAGTGTGATTTTTTTCTATTTATATCCCTTTTAGTTACTTGTCTTGCCTGATATTCTGTCCAAACTTCCAAGTATTATATTGAACCAAAGATATTCTTGCCTTGTTCCTGACTTTCAAGTGAATGCATTCAGATTTCCAATGTTTTGTTGGCAATGGGTTTGCCATAAATGGCTTTTCATGGTTTGAGGCAAGATTTATTTTAAAATTTTTAATTTAAATTTTTAATTTATTTTTCATCATGAATGGAAGTTAGATGTTCTCACAGATGATTCCTACATTTATTTCCTTGGTAAAGTGATTTTTATTCTTAATTTCTGTTTATGTGGTATGTTACATTTTTGACTTACCTAAACCGAATCCTTGTTTCAACACCGAGATGAAATCAAGCTTTTACGATGTAAATTTTTAAAATGATTACTCTTTTGGAAACTGTTTTATTGAAGATTTTTGTGTTTATGTTCATTTGATATATTGGCCCATATCTGCTTCTTTCGTGTGTACTTTTCGGGTGTAGGTATCTGAGTAAAGCTGTCTTCAGGGAATGAGTTTGGCTCCTCCCCTTTCAGTCTCACGTAAGACTGTTGAGCATCGGAGCTAGTTTTTCTCTGAAAGCCTGTTAAATTAACTGGTGAATCCACTGAGCTTTAGGATTTTCTTGGTAGAGTTTGTATTACTGCCTCAATTTTATTGACTGTCTTGATATAACTGAGCTTTTTTATATTTTCTTCATTTAGTTTTGTTAACTACTATGTTTTTAGAAATGTATCTATTTCCTCTAGATTTGTCAATTTACTGGAACATGAGTTTTATGATAATTTCTTATAGTCTGTTTCATCATCATCATTTCATCTTTTTTGTTTCTTATTTCATTGATATTGTCCTTCTCTTTTCATCCTATGGTAATTCACCTAAGAGTTCATCAAGCTTATTATTCTATAAAAAAGCCAACTCTTTTACTTTTTATTATTTTATGAAAAATTAAATAAAACTTCATAGCAAAATAATAATAAAATAGCAATAGTTAATGCCCTCTGAATTTTTAACTTCAGAAGAGTTATTCAGAATATAAGACATGTACAAAAGAAAATTTTATAGAAAAGACACAAAGGTCATTTGTATTTTTGTCTGCATTTTATTGATTTGTACTCTGATAATTATAATTTCTTTCCTTCTACAGATTCTTTGTTTGAATTCCTCCTATTTTTATAGGACCTTGAGATTCATCCTTAGATTATTTATTGGGATCACTTAGTTTTTCTAATATAGGCGCCCGCATACATAAACTTCCCTCATAGAATGGCATTTCTTATCTCTCACATGCTTCATTAAATTTTGTTTTCATTGTCTTTTTTTTAGGTACTTTTCAGTGTCTTCTTTGATTTGCTTTGTGACTCTGATTATTCAAAATTGTATTCTTAATATCCACCTATTGTATAATTTTGCAGTTTTTTTCTATTGATTTCAAGTGTAATTTCTGTACTATTGAACTAATTATTAAAGAAATATTTCTTCATTAAATAAGGAGTCAGTGAGCCTGATTATAACATGATGAGTAGGTTGACTAAGTACCTTAAAAACACTGCATAACTACAAACATGCTCACAACCCTAAATAAAATGATCACCATAGTAGTGACAGAGATTTCTGTCTTTATTCATCGTCTATCATTAACCAGGGAGTTAGCTCAGTGATTCTGATGCCTGTCTTGCAAGTGCAAGGACCGGGTTTGATCCCCGGTAACCATATACAATACTGGGCGTGGAGACTCACCCCAGCAGAATCAGTACCACATACTACAGTGCTGGGTGTGGTGGCTCATGCCTGTAATCCCAGCACTTGGGAGGCAGAGGCAGGAGAATTGCTGTGATGTGAGTTTGAGGTTGAGCTCAGGGCCAGCCTGAACTACAAAGCGAGACCCTGTCTCAAAAAACCTAAGAAAATAATAATAATAATAATAATAAAACTTCTTTTGTATTTATTTAATAATGCTTTATTGTCTGATAAGTGTTCCATCTTTGGGAAAGTCTCATGTGCTGCTAAATATAATGTGTATTTTGATGTTAAATTAAGCACTGATGGTATCTGTTAGGTCTACCTCTTTGCTGGCATGGTTCAGCTATGGTATTTCTTTCTAAGACTTCACTCTGCTTGACATGTCTCGTTTATGACAGTGTGATGTTAAAATATCCACTATGCTTGCATTAGTGTCTGGTTGTCATTTTATGTAAAGTAGCTTTTGTTTTTTTAAATGTGGCACCCCGACATTCAGTAGATATATATTTTTCATTTGTCATTTTATTCTGTTGTAGTTTTATGTTCAACACTGTGTCATGAAATTTTTAATCTCTTATCAACTTTGACTTGAAGTTCACTTTGTCTGAAATTAGAATAGCTACATTTATTTTGGTTTCATGAAATATTCTTTTCTCTGCTTTCACTTTCACTCTGTTTTCCTTTGTTGAAATATATCCCTTTCAGATAACATATAGTTGAATTGTATACAATTTTCTTGCCAGTCATTTTTCATTAAGGTGTTAAGACCATTTATATTGATCATTATGATTCACATATCTTTCTTGGTTCCCATCAATGTAACATTATTTTAATGCATATTGCTCTTATTTCATTACTCTCCCACTTAGATGATTTTCTTTCCTTCAGGCTACCGGCAACATAGATATTGTTATCTCTGTTTACTTTGAGGTTTTCTGTTTGTTGGATTTTGCAAAGCTGATGTTGTGGTCATGAAATTCTTTAGATTCTCTTAGTCATAAGATACTCTCCATTAATTTGAAGAAAATTTTGAAATATATAGTAATCTGGATTAATAGTTTTCTGTTAAGGTTTGAAAGAATTCATCAATTTAAGCTCTTTTGGCCTTTAATGAATGTGTTGAGAATGCAATGTTATTTTGGTAAGCTTACATTTATGACTTTGACATTGTTATCTGATGACTTTTAGTAATATCTCTTGCTCTGGATCTATGATATTTTTGACTACGATGTATCATCAAGAGGTTCTCTTCTGAACCTATATGACATTCAGAATGCCTCATTTACTTGGATATCTATCTCAAACTCTAGAAATGGAAAATGTTTTCAGTGACTTTGATAAATAAGTTTTACACATGTATCTTCCTTTTCTAGCACTTTCTTGAGTCCTATAATTCTTTGACTAGTTCTTCTAAAGCAATCTAGGCACTACTGGATCAGTTTCTCATGACTTTTAGAGTATGGCTGAGTATGGAATCTGTTATATTAGATTTGTTGTAGAGCTCTACTGATATATCTCCTCCAATTAGTTATGCCAAGTAGCAAGGCTTTCTTTGCAGGTTTTTTACCATGAATTCTGCTTGCACTTTTTTTATTGCCACTTTACTAAAGTGGCCCTTTGTGTCCTGTGCTGACTCAATCATCTGTTTTTCTCTTTTTCAACTCATTGTACATCTTATTAATTAAAGCTTTTGTGATAGCTTGTATCTAGATATTCTTCCAAAGCTTTATGCAGTCATAGGTATAACTTTTGGTAGTGGCAGGGTGTGATGCTGAGATTGATTCATGTGTGATGCTGAGATTAATAGTGCGAGTGTCACCATTTCCAGGGTGGGGAGCCTGTATGAAACATAAGAAGCAGAGAGAGTGCTGTTGTCATCATTGGCTTGTTTCTTTTCGCTTTCTGTCTCTGAGGTTTGCCATAGGTGACTTCTCCTCTGTGAAGCCTCTCTGCTGTGCCACCCTGCCCTGGACTAAGGACTGAAACCTCCCACGCTGAGTGCCAAATAATCGCTTCCTTCTTTAATTTATTGTCAGGTATTTTCTGTCAGCAATGAGAAAAGTAACTAAAACACCATTATAGATATATTCATTATAGATAAAGATATGACTTACATCCTCTTTAAACCTACTGAATATCTTCTACTTTTGCTTATTAGTTTTTTCTTTGCCTCTTCAAACATTTTTGCCATTTGGATCTTGCATTTCTTTGTGAAATTTTCTCTACATTTGTGAGGGCCAAATCAGTTTTTGAGGATATTCAAACGTTTTGTAGGCATCCTTCTGTTTTATGTGTCCATATTTCTAGTGATTTTGTGTTAATGATAGATGATAAATGAAGACAGAAATCTCTGTCACTACTATGGTGATCATTTTATTTAGGGTTGTGAGCATGTTTGTAGTTATGCAGTGTTTTTAAGGTACTTAGTCAAGCTATTCATGTTATAATCAGGCTCACTGACTGCATTGCAAGGAAAAAACTACCAGTTATATCAGCATCTACAGAACAAATTATATATCAACATATAACATATTATTTGTTCTGAATATCACACAGTATTTTCACTAACTCAAGGAAGCAGTAAAATAAAACATTTCTGAACAGTGGACTGGGACATAGAGAACAAGGAATAAGGAAAACAGAAAACTGTCCAAAAGAAGGAAAGAGTAAAATGACAATAGCAGATGAAAGAAAGGAAAGGATAAGACTTCAGTAATAGTAACAGGGCTAACAAAGTGCTAAGGGACAAAGGAATTTGAAAGGTTATTTATAGAAGTTGTGAAAAAGAGAAGAGAAGGGAATGCACGTGAAGGCTCAGAGAATCTTAAAAAATTTGGAAGCAATAAACCTGCTAGTAGAACACTTGTATTTGTGTCCTCTATATGCCATTTTTGGTGAGGATTAATCTGATATTACAATAAAAAGTACTGTCCACACAAAAGAAATAAATAATTTCTGTTTACTGTTTCACCTCCCAGATAGAAAGAAAGAAAAAATTAAAGAAAGAAATGTTTTGCTGATAGTATCTCTGTAATGAAAAGATGTCCTAGGGGGAGACAGGATCTGAGAGGATTTAAAAGGGAAAGAAGCTTGTCTGATTTATAATCACACCAGAAAGTTTATGTAACTAGTCATGTGAAATTTCCTTTAGTGTGGAAGAATCTAATATGACAAGATAAATAATTATAAAGATAAGATATTAACTCCCACTTCCATGCTCTTAATATTACCTTAATGTCAACATCATGCTCTTTCCCAAAGCATTATTTTATGAAAGAAACAAGAGAGAAAAAAGATGAAAATATGTTGTATTAATAGTATATGTGAAATGCCACAAAATATGTCAGGAAGGAATTGAGGGGGTGTGAGAAAATGTGCCCAGAAACTCAATAAAGGGAAAAAAAGAAAGAGTAAGTGAATCTAAATAGAACACAGCAGTTGGTACAGGATGGTTGAGACTTATTTATAACTAATTAAGAATCCTCTCTCCTTTATAGTACAGTCTGATTAAACCACAAGGTTTTCTCTCTTTGTTTGAAATTCAACAGACTTTTTTTTTTTCTTTCATTTTAATCTTTGCACGGGGTTGACATCCAGTCTTCTGTGGTTGTGATCATGAGACTGGGTTTATCCACCAGTGCTTCAGTTTGCCCCGTACCAATGGCTTGTTCTCTAACCTACCACACTGCATTGAACTTGGGAGTCCAGATGAATATTTCGAACTTCTTCTCATTCCCTCAGCAGATCAGAGCTCAGCTACAGTTCAGCTGTACTTCTCTAAATGTTTAAAGTGACAGACTTTTAACTGTCTTATTTTTGGGCATCTCCAATTTTGGGGGGGCACAGTAAGGACAGATTGGGCACTCACACTTCTGTAGTCCTCTGAAGGCATTTCCCCAATTTTGGTCCACTTTCCTCCTCTATATTAACTATGGCTGCTTACATCTTCTCTTTAGATATCACTATGGCTTAGTACCCTGTGCTGATCCTTCAGCTTGTACCACTCCTCTACAACATTCTGCAGAACAGCAGTCTTCCTGGTTCTATCACTTTTTCAGCTTTTTATGCCATGCTAGTCTTACAGTCCATGCCACACAGAAAGACATTTCCCAGCCAGTGAATCCCATGGCATTTAGAACTCAGTAGAAGAGAGCTTGTAAGATTCAGGAGCATCTGAGGAGTAGTGGCAGGGAAGCCACAGAGCTCAGTGATGTTTTGGAGAGTTGGTGCAGGGAGTGGCCAATGGTGCAGGGTACAGCGGCATTTGAGGGACAGTGATAGAGCTCTTATTCTTCACCTGGCCTGTTATCTTTTCTCCACCTTCAGGTCCCACTGTTTACAACAAGTACATAGCCCAGAACTTTTTTCAGTCTTGCAGATTTCTGAAAGACTGGTTCTATGTACCTAAGCAGAATTATGCTCTTTCTTTCTTCTTGTCCCGAGGGCTCACCATTCCTAACTCTGTCACTAGTTTCTATGTGATTTTCTGGCTTGTTTTCCTTATTTCTGAAGCTTTAAGAAACATTGTCTTTTGAGCATTCCACTTACTGGGGTTCATATTTCAGTGAGAAAATTACAATAGGTACGCATTAAGTGCTGACTGCTATGCTAAGTACTAATGGGTGGCCCAGCAGCTACAGTTACACTGATTTTCTGCCCTGGGAAGGATTTGGATTGTCCCCAATATTGTGTGTTCATTGCAGGAGAGGCTTAAGCAGTGCCAGTTTGAGGAGTGATGCTGGTTTTTGTGGTAAACATCCGTGTAGTGGATTTCAACTGATGGACTTTTCATTCCAATTGGCTTCTTGCTTTCTTTTTGCCCCTGATATAAAATACCTACAGCTTTGGTAAGGATCTTCCAAGTGTTCCATGGTTGCTCCTTCCTCTATTCCAGCCTTGTATTCTTCCTGGCACAGGTTATTCTTGGTAATAGTAGGATGGTTCTGTGTTTAAGGTCTAGGTTCCTTGTGTCCATTTTTAGTGCCTAAGCACAGGGATGAAGAATTTCTATTAAGCCCTGTAAGAGCAATCTCTGAGTATATTGTTGAACTTTCATTGAAGGAGGATCTTCCCACTCAAAGTCACACAGGGACTAGGAGTCTGTGTGAATCTGAATAAAAAATGAAAGCGTCTTTGCATTCTAAAATAGAACCAATGTGTGTGCCCTGGAATCTGGGAGAGAATGGTATATGGATCTCCCACCAGAGCATGGACTGGGATTACAACCTTGTCAACGGGGTGAAATTCTTATACTATCTTACAGTTTCCTGAAGGCTTTAATATGGGCACAATGGAAGCAGTGCAAAGTGATGAGAAGAGGCACAGAACATCAGCTTCGAGAAGCCTGGGTATGAAGGTCCAGAAGACTTTACAAAGGCCCCTTCTTTGTTTGGGTGTTAGTTTCAACTGGGAAACTGGCTGATGTCTTCTAGTTTTATAAGTAGTGGCATTGTTGATATTGTTTTCCAAGATATTTTATTAAATCACACAGGAGGATTCACCTGTTGACTAATTAGGTCAAGGATGCCTGATATAGTCCCAACAGGTAAAATCTTCATTAGTCTTTTTCAAAGTTTGAAAATTGTTTTTAAGTTTTCAAGTAAATCTCTTCATAGCCAGATATAAGACACAATGTAACAGTTAAAAACTCATGATTGTATACTTAATGTTTGAATTGATTTCTCAAAGCAAGAATACAAAGCTGACTAGGGGTCTGCTCAGCTCCAATTATGGCTACAAATATATAGGAAAGAATTGCAGAGAAGAAATTTAAAACAGAAAGAACCACCACTATGTCTAACAGTAATTAAATGGATTTTCTCATGATGTCCAGAGTTACTAGAGTTTTTCACAGGAGAAAGCTGTGCCTAAGGAAGGGGCATTGTAGGTCATCCCAGGTCCTTTCTCTGTTCTTCAGAGCAGAAAATGAGGGATTTAGTAGGCCTAATCCCTCTCTGGGAGTGGAGACAGTCAGTCTTCCAGTGTCAAGCATTAGACACTCCAGACACCTGATATATGGAGCACAGTTATGTGCCAAGTTTCCCATCTTCCTGCTTTTACAGCAGGTATCCTTGCCTTGATTGTCCTTGAGTTTTTCCCTAGAAAATTGGAGGGCCTTTTTTGAAATGAATTGTACATTTCACCACTATAAGTCAAAAGTGAGAGTCAAAGTCTGAAACCAAACTTCAAACCTGGACTCAAGTCCCATCTGCTCTTAGGACCACTGTTAGGGGCAGGATGAGTTTCGAATTAGTTAATGAAAATATTCCAATATAATTATTTTCTGTGGTGCTTAAAGCTGTCTGAAATGCATGATGAACGGTCTGAAGAATACTGTGTATCTCAAGGGTACTAGGTACTAGAATAGATTTTCTGAGTCACTATTAGATGGAAGAGAGCCAATTTATAGGCCTGGGGATTGTAAACAAACTGTAAAGGACATCTCTTTGCGTGGTTGTTTTTATTCAATCTGCAGGAGGCTTATGTATCCCCCTAAGGGAGGTCGGAAATCCTCAGGGAACTCCGGGACCAGATCTTCAGTGACATTGACTTCTTTTTCCTCAGAAACACTCCAACTACCAGAGATTCTGGGCTTTTTCCAATGATAAAGAGTCTTTGGATCTCACTGTCTGAACAGAAGGGATTTCCCTCTACTTTCATGCTTTTGGTAGAAATAATCTAACTGCAAAATGCTGTTGTAGTTTGAAGTGTCATCTCTTACTTAGCTCTTTCCATTCCACCTTACCTACAGGACCTCAACCCTACTGAGATAAGTTGTCCGTTTTTCACTTTGGCACCAGCAAATCATTTTGAATGTTGAAGCATAAGCTCCAAGAGTGAGGTTGCTGGAACATGTTGGGTTTTCAGGATGTTTCTCATGGTGCATGTTGAGGGTTATGTGGGAAAAAAAAAAAAAAGAACTAGGTCTGGGGACCTTAAGATGGCAGTCTGTGCAGAAGACAGAGAGTAACTGAATTCACAAAGTGTCCCTTGTGATACTCAAGTACTTACTATGCAGAGGTCTCTGCTTGAAAATCTTGCATCCCCAATGGCTTAAAGGCACCCTCCGGAGAGATCTGTTAGATTACAACTCTTTATCACCGCCCACGTCCTCCCTAGGGGAGAGAATGGAGCTTTTGAAGCCTCCCTTATCCACTTCAGAAGCAATAGATCAGAGTGGAGTTCTATGAGTTTTCCCTTGGCAGCCTGGCAAACAACATTTCTTACACTCATCCTGCCAGTGCTTTGCTATTTCATTTATGTCAGTAGAGGCAAAAATTTCCTTCTGTACTTGAGTGAGGGGAAAAGAAAAAATTAATAGTAATAATCTGAATTTTTTAATCAAGGGATGGATCTAATCTGCCTCAAATGCCTTCATTACTCCGTGAAACTGACATCATATTTTAACATCTCTTCAAAATTTGTTCTGTGAATTTACCACAGGAATCATCCTGAGCACCATGGCACCCTAGTGCGGAGACCCCCTTTATGAGCCACTGCCTCTTCTCTTCACAGGCAGTTTTCTTAGGGTGGCAACAAGCCACACATTTGTGAAGCCTGATACCAAGCGACTGCACCTCTTCAAGCTGCTATGTCACATTACAGAATCCTCTAAAGTGTCTAGCAAGTTAGGATTCCTGAATCCTTCTTCTTTATTCATTTTTACTTTTTAGAATATTAGTATGAGTCATAAAAGCGAAAGGATCACACACAATCTTTCAATAGTAGAGGAAAATATTGCCCCCAAATATATATTTAACATTTCCTGCATTCTCTCATCGGTCTTCCATACTACTTGAATTTTAAACTAAATTAACAAACCTCTTAGATTCCTAGATAAAAGCAGTATGTAAATGTAATACCCTTCTTTTATTTATAGAGTACTATGTTTAACACTATGGATCATACAGTATCAGGACAAATTGGCCATATGATGTTAAGGAAAACTTCAAATCACAGTAACAGAACCACAAAATCTATCCTGTTCTCAACTCTTATTTAACATTAGAAGATATTTTCAGTTGCAAATGTAAAGGTATGATTTGCACAGTGAGAGGCAGAGGCAAAAGATAACTGAGAAGAGCTGTGCCAGGGGAGAGCAAGAGTGCTGAGAAGGCTAGAAAGATGCTACCTGGCGGTTTCCTCCCCTGCTGAAGGCTAAGACATACATCCCACATAGAGGTGGAGATTTCAGAGCTGTGGGTAGTCGTAAGTGGAGTCAAAGGCAGGCACTTCTATTCCGTACTTAGAGGTTCTTTTGACTGGTGACGCAGAAGCAAAGTTGAGTGTTGTCCCTATCCATAAAGATGGAGTCACAGTTTGAGGATATTAAACACAAGCAGCCCTGTTGAGGGGAACATTAAGTCAACAAGCCCTGTTGAGGGGAACATTAAGTCACAAGTCTCTTATATCGGCTTGTTGAAAAGTTGGAAACCAGTGCAGGTCCAGATGCCTTCTCTGTATTCTTCTGGGTGCTCAAACAAGAAGGCTATAAAAGAGAAACTTGTTAAATAGTACAACTCTCTGGAGATTTAACCATCAGAAAATAAAATTTTCTACTGTACATTTGGTAACAACGTTACTTGAAAAAAAATTGGACTATGCCATCAATGTGATGATTATTGATGAGGAACATGCGCATTTCATTTTTTATCTTTCTTACAAATCAAGATTCAAAACATCCACATGCTTACATTAATACACATAGCAAAGTTTAAAATAAATGTAAATATGCCTGAAAGCACAGTGAAGCTTTTACCAGTAAAATCACACAGGATCAGCATGCAACATTCATGGACTTGGTTGCATTAGAGTAAGACACTCCTGGCAATAGGTATCAACACACGGTGTCAGCTACAATAGGCAGGCACCATTGTTAGCTTAAGGAGTTTTAGTACTAATTAAAATGCATTACCATTATATTACCATAAACTGAAGTGGTCTTCAAATTTTATTAAAGGATACAGAAAATATAATTCAGGAATTTTATTTGCATAATTTAATATATGATTTTAACAAAATTTACATCACTTTAGGCTAAAATACTACCTTAACGTATATTTTTATGCATTTTATCTGCTTCATCTGCTGAGACTGCCCAGTAGCAATGACACTGAAGACAAACAGTCACCTCAAGACACTGCCTGCGAAGTACTTTTATTTACTAAAAGAAATCACTGAAAATAACTTGGCGAAATTGTTGATTCCAAAGCTCACCAGGGAAAATAGAAGAATCATATTTTTGTTTTATAAATTAGAGAAATGTGTAAGGAATAAAAGAGGCATGGGAGAGAGAGAGAGAGAGAGAGAGAGAGAGAGAGAGAGGCAGAAGCAGAGAGAGATGATCCAGCTTGGGGGGGGGGCTCTCTTAGCTCAAAATTCAGGACAATCTTATACCGTGCATTACATAGGATACAGCCTCGCTGCTCTAGTGCCACTACCAGTATGCTCAAAACCAATACATGAAAAAGGAAATTTCAAACAAGCTGGCACAAAATAACACCAAAGTGTTAACAAACGGCCGCGTTTTCACAGGTGAATTATTTGACCTGCATTTCCAGCTCCCTCTGGTGGTCAAAAGGAAAAAGAATGGCCGGCAGCTGTAGAGCCATTTTAGTCCAGTCCTGCGTGTGGACGAGAAAAAGGACAAGAGCACCAGGGCACGGAGAATGCCCAGCACGTTGCATCTTAGTAGGCAGACAGGAGCCACCTGGTACCGGTGGAGTGGAGTGGGAGCTGCAAGGGGCCAGCGAGGGTGTGGGGCAGTGCAGGGGACAGAGGTGAAAGGCCATTATGCAATGGACAAGAGGGTGGGTAACAGGCAACATATGTGCTCTCAAAGTACCCAGATCCAGACCTCACAGTGACAGTGGGAAGAAGCTAGCGGAGGAGACATCCACCTCCCCAGACTTGCCCTTCATTTTCCCCCAGCATTTCCACTGTAGCAGGACCAAGACGATCTCCTCATGAGCCACATCAGACAATTATCAGGAACACCTGCCAACACCCAAGGAAAGGAGAGGGGGTGAAAAATGTGTCTGGATACACGACTGGCCAGCTGCAGGCCAATAGACCACTGAGGCCTGAGCCAAGGCCACACCTCCTACTTGAAGATGACCTGCAGACACCAAATGTGGAATGTGGTTTTCCAGGCAGTGGGATGACTTTGCCTAGGTCCTGGTCCCTGGAACCTTTCCACGTGCTAGGACCAGCCAGCCATACTACTAGTTCTCCTGCCCTATTGAGTTTGGTCTGCTGCATTTCTGCAGACTGGCAGCAGGAGAGCAAGCATAGGTGGGCAGCACAGACAAGTGTTGCAGCATCTGTGGTGCTACTTGGGACAACTGGCCAGTCTTTCTGTGGCCATGGCCTTAAAGGAGCCATCTTCATTGCTTGCTGCCTTTTACTCTGTAAAGGATGCTGTGAAGAAGGACATGTACCTGGGCTGCCACACTCGGCTGTAGCACTGTCATGTTTAGTTCATAGGCTACTGGTCCATACTCCCTTCGACCACTTTCCACCTAGCAGAGGGTATGTTCCCCAGCTTTGCCCATGGCACAGGCAGAAACACTTGACTTGATTCTGTGGAGTGACTTCAACTGAGAAGTCGCATGTAGCAAGGCAAATGCATCCTGTTCCTACTTCACACCCTGGTGCCTCTTACCTACTGGCTCTGCTCATTAAATCCTGGCTTTTAAAATTACCTCCTGATTTAGTTCACCAAAACCACTCAAATGGTGTAATAGCTAGTGGTCCATTCCAGATTCTCATTGTGCCAATCAAAGAACTAGAACAACTGATGCATATCAATTTTTAACATTTGTTGAAATGTAAAAAAAAAAAAAGAAAAGGTAAAAGATGAAGCAAAAGCACAACTAAGTGTTTCAAAAGAAAGAGAAGTGTTCTGAAGAAATAGATCTTCCCTGGACACAGGAGAGGCCACTGCAAGAATAAGAGAGCTTTGGAGACAACGTCAATGGCTGCCATCTTTATAACTTGTTTTCACATCAGCTTTTGGCCCATTGGAAGCTGTTCTACACATGCAACTCCACTGTGACTTGATAGCTCTCCTTGATGGAAAATTGATGCCCCATAATTCAGCATCATTGAATATTTTAATGTCCATCAATAGAACAATGTATCTTATTATTTCTGTTATTTGTATTTATTGACACAGATTATTTCATTTAGTGCATTTTAGAGAAAAGTCTGTTTGTATTTTGGAGGAATACGTGCAAATAAATAAAGGAAAAGGAGGAATGAAGACAAAAATGAATCCAAAATATTAAGAAAGGCAGGGAAATTACCAACAAGAATCAAATGGAAACTGTGGAGCTAGAAAATATGATGTGTTTATTACTGGTAAAGAAGAACATCAAGAGAAAAACTAGAAGAGCAAAATTCTGTAAAACATGGAAAATAAACAGTGAAATAGAATATGGAGACAACTCTAACAACAGCACTGCACATAAATGGATTAAATAATCCAGTTAAGAGAAAAAGTTTTTCTGATGAATTAAAAATAATCTAAATAAACTTTGTGCTCCATAGAAGATAGAAAAAAAAATATGTGAATGCATTTCACAATTTCCATTTCTCCCTTCCTCCCTCATCTCTTTCTCTATTCCTCTCCCTCTCCCTCTCCCTCTCCCTCTCCCTCTCCCTCTCCCTCTCCCTCTCCCTCTCCCTCTCCCTCTA
>PVIR01024360.1:0-26011 GCA_004026965.1 Petromus typicus | reverse complement strand
GTGGTATTTGGCACATAGAAGACAATCAGTAGATGGTGAAATTACAGATGTGTGAATTTTCAGTTTTAAGATCTTTGGTTGTGACTGCTTAGAAACTTAAAGTTGGGTCCAATCTCAGCAGAATTTGCTCTTGACCTGCAAAGTGCCATCCTTTCACTCACCATGCAGTCACTGGAACCCCCTGTGTACCCAGGGATTTTGTTTCATGTTGTCCTCAGGGATGCAGAAGAATAGACAAGATAAATGGGAAAGTTCTAATACCCAGTGAACTGCGATTAGGAGTTTAATTACTAAAAAAAACAAAAGCAGCTCATATTTATATCATATATTGATGACCTCTTAAATCATTTTGACTTTTTCTCAGGCTATAAGTATTTAGAATTTTTTTTGCTGAAGAAAGGAAATGCAAAACTAAAATCTCCATGGTAATATACTGTTCAATAACTTCTACTCTAGCTTGTTTTTCTTAGCTTCTTTTTTCAATGTCTTTAATCCCTAGATTTTTTTTTTTTTTTGAGATAGGGTCTTGCTTTGTAGTTCAGGCTGGCCCTGAGCTCATTATATAGCCCAGGCAAGCCTCTGACTCACAGAAATTCTCCTGCCTCTGCCTCCTGAGTGCTGGGATTATAGGCATGAGCCACACCATGCCTGGCATTGTGATATGTGGTACTGACTGTTGATGGGTGTGAGTCACCATACCCAATACTGTTGTATATGGTTACCATGGATCGAACTTGGGACCTCGCACTTGCAAGGCAGGCAATGGAACCACTGAGCTAAATCCTCTGCTCCCTAGTTTTTTAAAATCAGTGTGACACTTTAAAAAATGTAACTGCCATTATGTTTTTACATGACCCTTTATTTTTTTTAAATCCATATGACATTAAATGATATGAAATAATTTTAAAACAAGAGTATTTCCACTATCATGATACTTTTACTCATAGATAGGGTAAGCAATACCAAAGCAATAAATCCTTTAAATAATGCTAAGATTAAGGAAAAAGAATACTAAGTCAAAAGAGTCCAGTCTCTAGTGGCTTAGTGTTCATTGTTCCAAAGTTTTTGCACTGATTCAGATCATACCTGCAAGTGGTTCTGTGATACATAATTGGTTTGGTCCAAGCTCCCACGTATAGATCAGAACATGCATACACACACTTTCCTGGGTTAAGTACAAATACACTTCTTTTGGAACATAGATAGCTCATGGCAGTAGTGGGAGTATGGGCTGCTGCCATTGACTCCCTGGCTATGCTGATCATGATGATACTTGTATCAGAAAAGGAAGCCAGATGTCATCCTGATCTTCCATACAGCTCACACCTGTACTGAAACTTAATGATAGAACAAGATCACATGCAAACTCACAGAGGCTGGAAGATGTAGCTAGACTTATTGGTTTCTATCATCTGAGAAAGTCAGGATTCATAGCCAAGGGGTCTTCTATATGGGGAGAGGGTGTTAAAAGATGTTTCACAGTCACAAATGGCTGGTGTCTCATGGAAACAGAAACACACAAATTGAGGAAGTCTACTTAAGAAAGGCATATAAAAACATTTGCTTCATTTGTGGATGGAAGGAATAAAATTTGTCTTAAAAACTGCTATACATACCTTTGGTTCATGAGCAGAAGCATTTTGCAAAAATTTGCTTCTGTTTGAGAACTGTGCATTAGATGACCAGTACAACTGAAGCCATCTTCTCCATTCTGATATGTAGTTGTGGCTTCCTCTAATTAGGATTATGGTCACAGGTAGACCTATGCATACTTGCTGTGGGGCTTCGTTCTGTGCCTGTTAGCACATGTAGTACCATACAGCATTATTTGATCCAACATGGCTCCAAAGAAAGTGCAGAGCAAGCATGGTGGTAAAAAGAAGGTGCAGGATCATCATATGGGTGACAAAAATGTGCAGAGAAGTAATGAAGGTAACAAAGTGCAGAGCAAGAATAGTAAGAGAAGAGTATAAAGAAAATAACCCTTGAATTGAAGAAGGAAATTGTAAAAAAGCATGAGCATGTTATTCATGTGACCTGCCTTTGGAGGACAAGATTGCAAACTATTTCAAAGAATAAAGATTCCAAAAAAGAAGCTGATGTGACAAAAGGAATAATGATGTTGACCAAGCAGAGGACACCAGTGTTGGAAGAGGTGGAAAACTTTTTGTAGTGTGTTTGAATGAGAAACAGCTGGTAGTTTATAGCCTTAGTGAAGCTTTGATTTGTGAAAAAGGCCAGGAAATTACACTGTGATTTATTGAAAAAAGAAAAAAAAAGCTTTATAAGTGCAACAAATGGTGAATTTAAAGCCAATAGATTAGAAAAACAAGAACACAAATATATCATGTACAGTTACAAATTCCCATTGACAAATGCAATTATAATATATACCTGAAATGTAGCAATAAACAATTAAAAAATAAAACCAATAGGTTATGTTTGGATAAATTCAGCAAGAGAAGTGACATCCACAGTATGATAAGAACACAATCAGACTTCCAGTCCTGACAAAGTCATTAAAGAAATTACAAGAAATATTCACAAAATTCATGAAGGCAAAAGGATATGTTTCTTAACAAGTGTTCAGTTGTGGTAAAATAGGGCTCTTCTGGAAGAAGATGCCAAACAGAACCTATATCCTGTAGTTAGTAAAAGCCACTTCAAGGGAAAGCCCACAAAGGACAGATGACTCTTTTGTTTTGCAGGAATGCAATTGCCAATTTGAGGATTGCACCACTACAGGGTTATCTTTCATGTAGCTCCTGTGCATTCAAGGAACAGAATGTGATCAAGGCCAGACTGAGATGTGGAGGACCAATGTGAAAGCTTGGGTCACAACACAGTTGTTGAATGGCTTTATGAAGTGTTTACATCCAGCATTAAAAACACATTTTACTTCTGTTTCTAACCTCTCCCTCTACTTCTGTCTCTCTACCTCCTGTACTTCCCAGTGACTCTTTATATCCAAAGAGTAATGCTGACCTGTATGTTGTAAACACATTTCTAGTTAGTTCTAAATTTTGGTATATGGTCATAGATGTAACTCATGAGGTAAAGGGTATCAGAATAGTAACTGCCAAAGCTTATCATTTCCTGTGCTGTGTTCAATACTGTTGATGATACTGATTGTATATGTCAACAAAGATAATGTGCTTATTTTATTCAAATACCTCCATGGTTTGCCAGGACCAGTATTACTTAAGGGCCATTACAGATCCAAAGAAGATAATCCAGGAAGTAACCATCTCCTAAAGGTTTCAGACAGCAGGTAAGGAATTAAACCAATAACATCAGCAATTACAAAGAAATGGAAATGAGAAAAAATTCAAAAACCCAGATACAATGATCATTAGCACAAGGAAATCCAGGGAAAAGGGAAATAGAGCAAACTGAAGCTCAGTCACCAAGACTCTCTGAGAGGGCAACAAAAGAAGATCTAGTAAAATGGAAATCAGAAATAATCTCTGAGTTAAAAACAGAGATGCTGTCCAATGTGAAAGATATGATTAATAATACTAAAGAAAAGATCAAAACATGATAGAATATCAGATTATAGAAAGAATGGAACCTGTTAAACAGCTTCAGAGTTTTAGGTGATTAAAAACTCCAATGAAAGTTTGTAAAATGTGATGAACAAATGTGAAGACTGAATTGCAGACTTAGAAGATAGAATTGTAGCCATTGAACAGGAAAGGAATAATTTATGGAAGGTGGTAAGGTACCATCGGAATCAATCCAACAACTAGATGATATAAAGGGGTATAATATAAAACTGATTGGAGTCACTGAAGAAGCAAGAGACAGTGCAAGAAGTATTTTAAGAAAACTGTTCACAGATATAATGGTGGAAGACTTCACAGGAAAAGGAAAACAATTGGACATATAGAGAAGTGAAATATATAGGACTCCTAATGGCTGTGATATAAGAAAATCTACACCTAGGCATATAAATATCAAGGCTCCAGATATCCTACAGAAGAATGAAATATTGAAAGCAGTTAGAGAAAAGAAAAAAAGGGATACAAACAGAAGCCCATCAGGGTCACAGAAGACTTTTTAATGCAAATGCTCAAGGCAAGGATAGCCTTAGTGAATTGTTTCAAGCCTTGAAGGAAAACAACCTCCAACCTATATATTAATGTATCCTGCAAAGCTATCTTTCAAAATTTTGGGGGAAATAAGATACTTCCATGACAAGAACACCTGAAAAATTTTACAAATACAAAACCTGAACTCCAAAATATTTGAAAGAATACCTTGGGAAAAAAAAAAAAGTTAAGTTACAAATCCATGAGATTCACCAGAGTGAGCTCAATGAGCAAGGCAGGAAACTGAATGGAAAGGGGGAAAAGCAAAGAGTAAAAGAGCCATGAAGAGGAGAGCATCATGAAAGGGCTGAATCAGTCCATACCAGTCATAGCCATTAATGTCGATGGCCTCGGTATGCCAATTAAAAAGCACAAGTTGGCAGAATGGATTAAGTATGATCCTATAATATGCTGCATACAAGAAACACACCTAATTCAGAAAGAAAGCCAGAGAGTGAAAGTAATAGGATAGAAAACAATTCTCCGTGCCACAGGAAACTGCAAAAAAGTCGGAGTTACTATCCTATTTGCAGACAAAATAGATTTCAAGCCAAAACTGATTAAGAGAAACAAAGGACACAAAATCCTCATACAGGGAACAGGATATTCATAAATACTGATGCACCAAAGTCTAGTGTACCCAACTCTATTAAACAAATATTGTGAAAAGCCAGATAAACACTAATACAATAGTAGTAGGGGACTTCAATACACTCCTGTCACAAGTAAATAGATCAACTGGACAGAAAAATCAATAATGATATATTTGAACTGAAACAAAGTTTTGAACAAATGGACTTAATAGATGCCTACAAAGTATTTAATCTCACAAAATCAGAATATACATTATTTTCCACTGCTCATGGGTCATTCTTCAAAACTGGCTAGTTCATAGAGCATGTTTAAGTAAATGCAAAGAAACTGAAGTTATTCTCTGTATATTGTCAGATCTTAGTGCCTTGAAATTGGAGTTTAATGGAGAAATAAATTCCAAGATCATCTCATGGAAACTGAACAACACTCTACTGGATAGGCAATGGGTCACAGAAGAAATTGAACAGTTTTTAAAATTAAATGACAATCTCAATACAATGTACAGGAATTTATGAGACACAACAAAAGCAGTTCTATGTGGGAAATTCATAGCAATGAATGCCTACATCAGGAAAGCAGAGCAAGCTCAGATAATTTAATGCTGAACCTCAAGTTACTAGAAAAAGAGGAGAAAGACAAACACAAAGTTCATACTAGGGGTGCAGCAGGTACTGGCAGAAAGGTTTTGCCTGTGTCATTGTTGCTGCTGCTTGGACCTATACCCCTCTGAACTGTGTACTGTGCCAGACACGTGGGGAAACTGACTGGGCAAATAGAACTAGGCAGGGCCATGTGGCTGATGCTGGCACACAGGAAGGCTTGCCTGTGTTAGTGTCACCACTGCTCAGCCCTGCACCTCCCTGAATTGTGGCCTATGCCAGAGGCGTGGAGAAGCAGACCAGGCAAGTAGGGCAAGGTGCAGCATGAGGCAGGTGCTGCTGGAAAGGTTCATCTGCACCACTGTTGCTGCTGCATGGCTCTGCACTTTTCTGAATCATGGATTACACCAGAGGCCTGGGGAAACAGACTGGCCAAGCAGGGCCAGGCAAGATCATGTAGTGCATGATGGTGGGAAATTTTGCCTATGTCACTGAATGCCACTCAGGCCTGCAACTTTCCTGCCATCTGGACTGCACTGGAAGCCTGCTGAAATTGAGTGAGTAAGGTATAACAGGGATACCCAGTGGATCCTTGCAAGCAGGCCAGAGGTAACATCAACCAGCACTCAGGTCCACAGCTTTTTTGTGACCAGGTGTGACTGTAAGGACTTGGTATCTCTATTTCCTTGTGGACAAAACTGGAAATGATTATTGCATGAAGTAGAGCCTACAGAGACCACAACTACTACTCTATGTACTGTGAATAAATGCAACAGTGGAACAGGACCATAGACAGAGGCCCTCAGTGAGTTCCTCTGCCTAGTACACCATGATGAAAAAACACTCACTGGAAGAGTGAAAGAATCCTATTGACCACAGGTAGTGAACTGAGATTAATTAAGGGCCATTAGAGATCAAAGGAGGACAATCCAGGAATTAGTTATCTTCTAAAGGTTTTGGATACTAGGAAGAAAGAGATTTATAACAAACATTGCCCAGATAGCAGACAAGAAATTTAACCAATATAAGCAATAACAAAGGAATCTAAATGAGAAAAAATTTAAAAACACAGATACATCACTGCCACAGGGGAATTCAGAGAAAAGGGAAATGAAGCAAACTGAAGTTCAATCACCAAGACTTCCTGAGATGGTAACCAAAACAGATCTAGTAAAATGGAAATCAGAACTGATCTCTGACATAAAAATAGAGATACTTTCCAAAGTGAAGGATATGATTAATAATGCTAAGGAAGAGATTGGGCATGATAGAATCTGAGATAAAAAAAGCAATGGAACCTTTTAAATAACTTCCGGCAGAGTTGCAGACTGAGAACAAAAGTTTGCATAGTAGGATGAATGAAGCTGAGGACTGAATTTCAGACCTAGAGGACAGGATCATAGCCAATGCACAGGAAAGGAATAATTTATGGAAGGTGGCAAGGGACCATGAGAATTCAATCCAACAGCTCCTAGGCAAGTAAAAAAAGAATAACGTGAGACTGATTTGAGTCACTAAGGAAGCAGGAAACAGCATGAAAGGTGTAAAAAAATCTGCTCACAGATATTATGGCGGAAAACCTCACAGGAAAAAATAAAAGAGTTGGATATACAGAGAAGTGAGGCATACAGGCTCCTAATGACTGTGATATAAAGAAATCTACACCTAGGCATATAATTAATCAAGGTTCCAGATATCCAACAAAAACAAAAATGAAATACTGAAACAAAGAAAATTTAAAGACATATATAATGGGAAGTCCATCAGGATCACAGCAGACATTTCAGTGCAAACACTCAATCCAAGGAGAGCCTGGAGTGAAGTGTTTCAAGTATTGCAGAAAAACAGTCTTCATCCCAGATTGAGGTATCCTGCAAAACTCGTTCAGAATTGATGGGAAAACAAGATACTTCTACAACAAAGAACACCCGAAAAACTTCATAAACATAAAATGTGCACTCAAAAAAAAAAAATCTTAAAGAATATCTTGGGAAAAACAAAGCAAAACAATGAAAGTCACAAACCCATGAGACCCAGTAGAGTGAATCCATAGGGCAAGACAAGAAACTGAATGGAAAAGGGTAAAAGCAAAAAATAAAAGAGCCAAGAAAAGGAAAACACCATGTCAGGTTATAATCAGTCCATATTGGTCATAACCATTAATATCAGTGGCCTTAACACACCAATTAAAAGCCACAGACTGGTAGAATGGATTAGGAAGCAAGATCCTACAATATGCTTCATATAAGAAACACACATAAGTCAAAAAGAAAGCCAGAGACTGAAAGTAAATAGCTGGAAAACAATTCTCCATGAGATGGGAAACTACAAAAAAGCAGGAGGGGCTATTCTATTTGCAGATAAGATAGACTTCAAACCCAAACTAATTAAGAGAGGCAAAGAAAAACACTACATTCTTTTTTTTTTTTTTTTGTTAGGTTTTTTGAGGCAGGGTCTCACTTTGTGATTCAGGCTGGCCCTGAGCTCAGCCTCCAACTCACATCACAGCAATCCTCCTGCCTCTGTGTCCCGAGTGCTGGGATTACAGGCGTGAGCCACCATGCCTGGCACTGTCGAATGTGGTGCTGATTGCTGCTGGGCGTGAGTCTCCACGCCCAGTATTGTATGTGGTTGCCAGGGAATTGAACCCTGGCCCTTGCACTTGCAAGACAGGTGCCAGAAACACTGAGCTAACTCCCTGGCCTGACAGTACATTCTTGTAAAGGGTACAATCCAAGAGAAAGAAATGATATTAATAAATATTTATACATCAAATTCTAATAAACCCAAATAGATAAAACAAATATTAGTGGAAATGAAAACCCAAATAAGCACCGATACAATAGTAGTAGTGTACTTCAGTACCCTGCTGTTACAGATAGAGAGATTAATTGGACACAAAATCCATAAGGAAATACTTGAGCTAACCAAACTTTTGAATAAATGGACTTATTCTATGTCTGCGCAATATGTCACCCCCACATAGTCAGAATATATGTTATTCTCAGCTGCTGATGGGTCAGTCTCCAAAACAGACCACATCCTGGTTCATAGAATGCAAAGGATTTGTTATCTCCTTTATACTGCAGATCATAGTGCCTTGAAACTGGAGATGGATAGCAAAAGAAATTCCAAGATCATCACAAACACATGGAAATTAAATAACACTCTGCTAAACAACCAGTGGGTCACAAAAGATATTAAACAGTTTCTTCAATTAAATGATAACTCCAGTACAACATACAGGAATTTATGGGAAGCAGTATTACAGGAATATGTATAGCAGTGCATGCCTATACGAAGAAAATGGAGCAAGCTCAAGTAAATAATCTGAAAGCAATGCTGAACCTGAAATTACTAGAAAAAGAAGAACAAGGCAAACCCAAAATTCATACTAGGGAGAAGATTATAAGGATAGAGCAGAAATCAATGCAGTGGAGACTAAGAGCACAATACAAAAAAGCAATAAATTGAAGAGTTGGTTTTTCAAAAGGATAAACAAAATTGATGGGTCGATCCCTTAGCCAACCTTATAAAACAAAGGAAGGAAAAGCTTCAAATCTATGTTATTAGGAATGAAAAGTCTGAAATGTCCACAGATCTAGCAGAAGTCCAGAGGATAATAAACATCTACTTTGAAAATCTGTACTCAGATAAGATTGAATATGCAGAAGAAATGGATAAATTCCTAGACACATATGAACTTCCACAGTTGAATGAAGGGCATATAAAGATATTAAACACCCCATAATAAATCTGTGAAATTGAAAATATAATAAAAAATCTACCAAGAAAGAAAAGTCCCAGTACTGATGGCTTCACTGTTGAATTCTACAAATCTTTTAATAAAGAGTTAATGCCACTGCCTCTCAAACTCTTGTAAGAGATCAGAAGGGAAGCAGTACTCCTAAATGCATTCTTGGAAGCAACCATTACATTAATTCCAAAATGAGAAAAAGATTCAACCAAAACAGAAAACTATAGGCCCGTCTCCCTAATGTGCATTGATGCAAAAATCCTCAATAAGATATAGGCAAACAAAATATAGAGACTCATCAATAGTGTCATACACCTGATTATGTTGGCTTCATCCCAGGGATGCCAGGATAGTTCAACATACATAAATCATAAATGTAATATACTATATTAACAGACTCCTGGAAAAAAACCATATGGTCATCTCAATAGATGCAAAAAAAATGCATTTGACAAAGTCCAACACTTATTCATAATCAAAACCATACAGAAAATTGAAATAGATGGTTTTATCTCAACTTAATAAAAGCTTTTTATGTGAAACCAACAACCAACATCGCACTTAATAGTCAAAAACTGAGGTCAGAAGTAAGACATGGATGTGCACTATCACCACTCCTGTTCAATATAGTGCTGGAAACATTAGCCAAAGCTATTAGACAAGAGAAAGAAATCAAAGGAATGAAGATAGGAAAGGAAGAAGTTAAATTATCATTATTTGCTGATGACATGATATTCTGTATTATATAGACGATCCTAAAAACTCTCCTAAAAGACTACTAGACTTAATCAGCAAATTTAGTAGCATAGTTGAATACAAGGTCAATGCTCAAAAATCAATAGCATTTTTATATACAAACAGTCTCACTGAGAGAGAAATTGAGGAATCAATTCCTTTCTCAATACCATCCAAAAAATTGAAATATCTAGAAATCAGTCTAACAAAGGAGGTGAAAGACCTCTACTCTGAAAACTATAGCTCTTTGAAAAAGCAGATTAAAAAGGATGTCAGAAAAATGAAAGACATCCCTTGTTCTTTGGTAAGAACAACCAATATTGTCAAAATTGATATACTCCTATGAGTATTGTATAGATTCAATTCAATCCCAATTGAAATCCTAGCAGCATATTTCACAGATCTAGAGAAAAATCATTCAAAAATTAATGTGAAACTGCAAGAGACATAGAATAACAAAAGTATTTCTAGACAACAAGGACATGGCAAGGTGTATCACAATCCCCAACATGAATCTATACTACAAAGCTACTGTGATAAAAACTGTGTGGTACTGGCAAAGTAACAGACACAAGTATTAGTAGAACAGACTAGAAGATTCAGAAATAACTCCAGATATATCAAGCCACCTCATCTTTGACAAAGGAGCTCAATATCTTTAATAGAAGAAACAGCCTATTTAACAAGTAGGACTGAAAAAAAACTGGATTTTAACCTTCCAAAGACTGTGGTTAGACTTATGTCTTTCACCATGCACTAAACTAAAATCAAAGTGGATTAGAGACTTGAACATTAAAACAGAAACACTAACCCCGCTGAAAGTTACATTAATTAGAACTCTTGGAGACACTGGCTTAGGGAAAGACTTATGAACAAAACCTTTACAGTATGAGAACTAGAAGAAGGAATCAACATCTGGTATCTCATTAATAATTTCTGCATGGGCTAGGATTTAGATTAGTGGTTCGAGCGTCTGCCTGTTAAGCACAGGGTCCTGAGTTCAATCTCCAGTACCACATACCACAATGCCAAGTATAGTGGCTCAGACCTGTAATCCTAGCACCCGGGAGACAGAGGTAGAAGCCTTAGCATGAGTTCAAGGCTTACCTGGAGTACATAGTGAGTTCAGGGCCAGCCTGAACTACATAGTGAGACCCTGTCTCAAAAAAAAAAAAGCAAGACAACGAACAATATGGGAACAATTTTTTTTACCAGCTATTTATTAAACAAAGGGCTATTATCTAGAGTATTTAAAAATTTAAAATATCAACCCCCCAAATTTACAGACCCAGTTCAAAAATGGGCATATGAAATGAACAGATGCTTTTCAGAGGAAGAAGTAAATGCAGCTATGAAGCATGCAAAGAAATGCTCAACAATGCTGGTCATTCAAGAGATGCAAATGAAAACAACTCTGAGATTTCGTTTCACTCCACAAGTAATGACTGTTATCTCTAAATTAAACAACAAATGATGGTGAGGCTGTTGGTGGAATGTTGACTCATGCAACCACTGTGGAGATGAGTGTAGAAATTTTTCAGGAAACTAGGATTTGAGTTCTCATTTGATCCTTCTATTTTTGTGCTTGGCATATACACAAAAGAAGTAAAAGATTTGTATCATTGCCATATAGGTGGACCCATGTTTATAGCAGCTCAGTTTGTGATTGCTACATCTTGGAAACAGCCCAAATGCCCATCAAGTGGAGACTGAATAAAGAAGATCTGTTTTTAATAAAATACATCATTACTCTGCCATAAAGAATGATAAATCTGAGTTATATATACCAAAATGGATGTACTTTGAGGACATATTCATAAGTGAAATAAATAGGTCCCAGATGTATAAATACCATATCTTTTCTCTGGTTTGAGGAACTGAAGATGTAAATATGATGGATACTGTGAAATAGAAAATATTCAACAGGAAAAGTGGGTAAGTGTAAGTAAAGAAGGAAAAGAAAAAAATTGATGGTAAAAAAGGAAGCTAAGCTATGTATATGGGGTTATGGGGTTGTATGTTGGGCAAGGGAGTGGGAAAAATGAAAATTAAGTCCTGTCATATACTGGTACAAACTCTCAATGTCAAGTGTGATCATGATGTATATATCAAATGTACCAGTGAAAGAAATTAAGAATATTTTACTGATAACCACTTGCCTGAATGATGCCTTCTTCTGACAGATAATACGCTGGCACACTGTCCAGCCTTGGTGGATGGTATGACCTCTGATATGACTTTATAAAGGTCACCCCCCCAACATGACACTTCTGCAACCCATGGACCAGCAAGTGAACTATAGCTTCAAGTTGATGTATTCAAAAGCACTCTTCACGAGATTTTTTAATGCACTAAAGAGATGTCCTTGAATCTGTAAGAGTTCTGCAAGAAAAATTTCAATGTCCTTCATCACATTAGCCTCACTGACAAAATTTGAAAAAGATGTCACTTTCCACATCTTAAACTCAGCCTGGAGAAAACTATGGCCAGAATGTGTCACTAAACATGACTTTGAAGGTTCTGATGCACAGGGAACAGAGGAGACTG
The DNA here is from genome assembly GCA_004026965.1 of Petromus typicus. Taxonomy (NCBI): domain Eukaryota; kingdom Metazoa; phylum Chordata; class Mammalia; order Rodentia; family Petromuridae; genus Petromus; species Petromus typicus. Next base: position 13,688 of record PVIR01024360.1, on the reverse strand, counting down.
TGTCCATGGGCAAGAGTTTGTATCTGGACGTCAATGTTATAGATGTAGAAGAGCTTGTTGAGGATCAACAAGGAGGACCTATGATAGAAGAACTTGTGAACCTCACAGTGAATAGCAGAAGGTACTTGTTAAGGAGAATTCTACTGAGGAAGAGGAAGACAGCGAGGAGATTAGCAGCTATTTGGAAAAATAGGAAAAATGAAATGAGTGCCAGGATTTATTGGAGAAGCACTACTCCAACATAACTGTATTGAACAGTGTTGAATCTGATGAATGAAATCTCTAATTTCTAGAAGTTTTTGCAGTGCAGGAAAAGACAAATGATATTACACAGATTTATTTAGGGGTGGGGGTCAAAACTGACCCTGCAGCTAAGAAACAGGAAAATCCCGAGGGAGATCTTCTCAATGTTCTTATAGAGAAGGACTCTCCCTCCAAACAATAACTGCCTCCTTACTCATCTTCCTGTCCTCCATTCCAGAAGTCATATAAAGTGAAGGTTGTTTTGTATTTTTGTAGTTAAAAAATATATATGATTCAGAACAGATTAACCTTTTTTACAATGAACCTTATGGGGAAATCTAATTCAGTTAATGACCATTTTGGTTCATGAGCAGAATCATGGAGTGAATTATTTGTGAATTGACAGACCACCATACCTGATGATCTCTTTATTGGACAGGTAAGTGATCAATAAAAAAAATGAATGAAAGCAATCAGAGCCCTCACACTTCCTCTGTTGTCTAAATTGAAGTTAAAACTTATTTCCTGAAGTGTTGTCCTATGTGGGTACAGTAGCTAATAACCATAGTATAGACATAGTTCTGAAATCAGAAGGGCCTCAGATATCCTTTACTCTAACTACCCAGCATTCACCTCAATTTGAAGGTTTAAAATATAAACACACACGCACACACACACACACACACACACACACACACACATTCATACCCATGTGTTTAACATCTTTCTTCCCCAGTATACACAAAAACAAAGATCATGGATGCTCAGTGCCAGCTACAGTATAAATACAACTGTTTTTTATTCATGTATGACGAATGAAAGTCAAGGACTAAAATCACAAAGTAAAGGATCACAGTTATTTGTAATGAGAAAGCCTCATTCTGCCACCTGGCTGGCCCTCACTGAGACAGCTGTGGCTGCATGGGATGTTGTGCCATCTCCAGAATTCCAGCGAGGCTCCCAAAAAATACTGGAACTCTAGAGCTCTCTGAGGCCTATCTGCTCATATGTTCTGATGCCTTCCTGCCCACTTTGGAGTTCTATTCCTACCCCATTGCTAAACTTGCCCTGTGGAACATCAACTACTTTCAAGGCCTGAATTTTTTACTTGCCTTTTGGCCTCTGTGCTTTCCCCTGCTCTGCAGAATCTCCCACTTGGGGACAAGATGGACACTCATCTCCTGGTTAAGTGCTCTTCCAGATTCTTTCTTTTTAAATTTGTCCTCGGCAAACCTTAAAGCTAGGCTTTGGCTTACATTTTCTGTAGTTACTCTCTTTTGCCTGAGGCAGTGTCTATTGATGTTCAAATGAGGGAAAATGTGAAAGGATATATGCTACTTTGGGAGAAAATAACCTATGATTAATGTCTGAAAAATATCATGTGCATGAGGTGATCCAGTTTTAAAAGAATGAGATTAGCCACTGGTTATCCAGATTCCCAAAGCCATTCACTGAGTTTGTCACTTTCCCAAGAAGCATACCATTGGGGAAGAAAACAGGAGGGTTGCAAAATGAGTGAATCTCTAAGGATGACCTACTTGCTGCTGTCACAAAGTTTCTCCCAAGCAGTTGAGGTTCCAATGAACTGAGTATATATGATGTTACTTAGCAGGGGTGGCAGGCTGAAAGCCATGGAGTAAGTGACAAGCTGTCCTTGGCACGGGAGGCTCCCATGTTGTCTTTGGATGATACAGATCTCATATTAAGTGATGGGAAGTGAGAGTCTCTTCTGTCATTCACCAACACAATTTTAGGCAAGGAAGGTAGAATGTCTCTGTGTCAGCTAGAGATGATTATAACGGATATTACCTGTCTTAATAGCCCTCAGTTTATCTGCTAAGCTGTGGCAAATAATATTTTATGCTTTATCATCAGGCTGCCAGACAGGACTCAGGTAACCAGAGTTTATGGAAAATCTCATGCTATATTGCACAATAGTTGGTGTTTGCAAGGAAAAAATATATCCCAACGCTTTTTATAGCATTTGTTCCTTCACAGCAAGAGAATATTGCAAGTCTGTGTAAAGCTTTATATTGTCATGCTTAACCACCATGACTTTTACAACAGCATGCTAGCTGGAGCCCAGAAAATTACTGAGAAAGCGCTGTGAAAATGTCATTAAGTGTTGCCTGCTGCTTTGTAATCTTCAGAAGTTACAGAAAAACATAGTTTCATATGTCACTTCAGATTCCTTTGGGCATATTAGCAGTCTGAGGTGCCATTCTTAATAACAGGTCATTTTTAACCAAATTGTTTAGTCTTTCTAAAGAGTATTTACCAATCATGTGTGTCTGTACTTCATTATCAGATGGGGACCGAGCAAGAATTTTTCAACACCTAACAAAACCAATATGAATGTCCCTGTTGGGAGAAAGGGATGAAATGTTTCAACTTCCTAAATTGTAGCCCTAGATAAAGACACCTCTAAGTGGCAGAATGGATCCCACAGATTGTGTGTCTCTAGGTGCAGTGCTACTTTTTCTGTTGCAAGTGACTTGCTGTCTGTGGAAATAGCCAGTGGTCAGCTTTCAGGGACGTGATGAGTTCGGAATGGAAAGACAAGCTATGACATTTAAACTGGATCAAATGTCAAAGAACTTAAATTTTAGCAAAATTACTTCTCAATAATAGTTACATTGGAAGTTTTTCCATTCTTAAGAACGGAAACATGGCAGAGCTTTCACAGGTCAGGGGAAAAAGTCACCAATTACTCACCCAACATTAGAAAAGGATAAGTGCACTATTTTTTCCTACTTATAATCTTGATATCTAGGATACTTCTCCTAATTTAGCATTTTAATGAATTCCTTCCTTTTTTCTTGCCTTACTCCCTGCCTCCCTCCCTTCCTTCTTTTCTTTCTTCTTCCACTCTTCCTTTCTTCTTTTCATCATGTATTCTTACTGAGAAATGGTACAGGGAGAAACTACCCAGTGTATTCTAACTGCAATTTCACGGCTTCTAAAATGTGAATCTGGTACGAGAAGCAAACTCTACCTATGGACTTACCCAAGGAAATCATTATTGTTCTACTGTTAAACAGCAAGAAGGAATTTACAATATAACCATGTTTTTAAAAGAATGGTAGGAGCTCTCTTATCTAGTGCAATGGGAGCTGATACTTGATTTTGGAGAAGAGCAAACAATTTAAAAATTAAATGACATAAAATATCAGCTTAAAATATATACATTTTATTGTCAATATTTTAAATATATAGCCAACATGTATTGTCCTCTGGTTAAAGTGCCCTTCATCTTTTTAAATAAACCACACCTATCACAATTTGATTACATTTCCAGATTTTTCTCTGATAATATGGGATAAGAATTTAGCAATATAAATTCAGAGCACTAGATTTTTATATGTCTAGCCAACCTTTTATAACTTTTATAAATTACTTTATTTTTGCAAGTTGTCACTATTGTTTTTGGTCAGCACTTGAGTTTATTTTTCTAACAAAGATAACTGATACCTATCCTTCATTAGTTTATATCATATGTAAGTCATCAGTTTATAATTATGAGCACAACGGGCATACCGGACCTGACTATAAACCTAGTGATGGTGAGCACACATCGCAGTTGGAAGAGTGAAAGTTTCTGGGCATGCTGAGAGCCTACCTTCATGGGCACTCCCTCTGGAAAGGGCAGGTGTGAGCCCCTGTTAGACCGGAGAACAATGGCTAATCCAAGAGTAGGCTAACAGACCTTTAATTAAGGGAATTACTACTATTAATACATCTAATTACTATGGATAGATATTAACACTTATAAGAACTTTTTTTTCTAAAATGTTTTCTAGCACAAGACCTGCAGAACTTACCTTAATGAACAACCAAATCTCACTTATAATCAGCAGAATCTGTCTCCACACATAATTGGTGTTCTAAAGTGCTTTTCCCCAGCAATTGAGTTTATACTGTGGTAATGTAATTGGCTTGTTCATCAGACTGTTTTTTTTTCCTTAGATGGAAAGTGATAATGTTTTGCTCCACTCCTCACTGAGCTCTCACGATTTTTAAATTAATGATTTGGAGATTTAATGAACTCTTCTGTTTATAGATGATTGAAATCCTAAATACCTCTATCAATGTTATCAGTTAAAATTTCTTTTTCTTAAATACTGATAGTAATAAAGCATGATATTGAAATGACAGTTTAAAAAAGAAAATAAATAGGTATTGTTCTGACTAATATTAAATTGATAGAGTTGAAATATTTTAGACCTGAAAAAGGAGGAGTAGTCTGTGTGTGTTTAAACACATAAAGTCAGAGAAACATATAAAGAGGCCAAGAGAGAGATAGAGACAAGGAGATAATGATAAGCCAAAAGAAAATGAGACATACAGGGACAGTTTCAGATTTTAGATACACACATAGATTTTCTATATGTGTGTGTTTACAGAGACAGACAAATAAATAGAAAACCAGAAATACAAGAAAACAAGACAGAAATAATACACAAAGAAAAAGGAACAGACATCATGAGAGAGAACACATTTAGTGAGAAGGAAGATGGGCCATTCCGGCAATCTTGCTCAATTAGCTTCATACCTTACCTATACAAAACTGTGGAGCCCAAAGGTTTTGGGAAGTTCACATCACTGACCAGGGCAAGGAAGCAGCCTAGGACCAAGAGCAGACACAGATAATATGAGTAAGCCATATAGGGATTAATTTGGTGACTCTGCACCATTTGCTTCATGTGTATTAAATATGGTTTTCAACTCTGAATATATTTAAAATTTTCTGGCTGCAGAAAGGTGCTAAAGGAAATCTCTGTTGGAGGACTAAATCCAAATGAAACTGTACAGGCCAACTTGGAAGCCCAGCTCTTATCCAAGCTGGACCATCCAGCCATTGTCAAGTTCTATGCAAGTTTTGTGGAGCAAGATAATTTCTGCATCATCACAGAGTATTGTGAGGTAAGACTCCCATTTTCTCTTGGAAATCTTAGTAAAGTTCTGCTGTCCTAGAGGGGGTGATATAAATCTGTAACCTCATTTACTCCAGAGTCTAAGGGAAGTAGAATCAAAAGTTCAAGTTCAGCCTGGGCAACTTAGTGAGACTGTCTTAAATAAAAAGTCTGAGCTTGTAACTCAGTGGTATAACAGTTGCCTAGCATGTGTCAGGCTGCTTTCTGACTTCAATCCCCACATCATAAAAACAAACAAAAATTTAAAAATCTATTGCATAATAAAAAGCCTTACATAAGAAAAACATCTCAAAAGTTCAAATACTAAAACACAAGTTGAACTATAGAGACCTAGGATTTCATGTCTTGCAGCTAGGAATGATCATCTCTATGTAACTGACAAAACTCATTTCTAATAGTTTTCTCCTCTTGGCAAACCCAGTCAGACTGAATATACTTTAAGATGAAATATACTTTAAGTAGAAATATCTAGAGAAGAATGCCCAAACCTCCTACAATAGTCCAATGATTAGATCAACAGTTAAATACTCTAATAGAGGCTATACAAAGCAGAAGTATCTCTCCTGCATTGTGGATTCTAGTTTTATGTCTTATTTTTCCTAGTGGAGATTTGAAAACAAACATGTTGCTTGTTTTCTTTGCAAAAACTCTGTGTATTAATTGATTTGTGCTTTATGGCTCTGTGTATTTGCAGTTTTGTGTTCTATTCTCTGTCTTCAAGTAAGAACTTTGTATTTTACTAAACTCCAACTAAGTGTGAAGCTGCTTGGGAAGGTGCGAGAGAGGAAAATTGACAGCATATTATTATTGAATTGTTATGTATATTTACTCCTGGGAGGATAAGTACAGGGAGATGATAGGGCTGAGGTCAGGCAAAGAATATCTGAAGATGACTTGCTTAAAAAGTGTCTCCTAAAACATTCTGGGAAGCAGGGTTACACAAATGCTCCTTGTGAGAATTTAAACTATTTACAATAAATATGGTCAGCTTGTCACTTGGATCTTTATGGAACTCTAAAGAAATAACTTTAGGTCAGGCATGGTGGTACACATCTATAATCTCAGCATTTGGTAGGAATTGCTGTGAGTTCTAGACCAGCCCAGGCTACATAGTGAACTATGAAACAAGACTTTGTCAAAAATAAATAAATACATAACCTACAAATAAATAAGTAAATAATTAAAAACCAAGCCAAAGAAATAATGTTAGAAATAATTAATACAAGTCATTTTTAAAGTACATTACAGGCTTATTTGGGTCAGAAACTTTGATACCAGATACAACTCAAGGATCCTGGAGAATGAGTATGTTTGAGAGATGAGAAAGAAGAGGCAGAAGAGGGAGGAGGAGCAAAATAATGCTCAGAAAGAGTAGAGACAGCACTAAATCCGACCTGGCCTGCTTTGCAAATTAGCTGTGTATCACCCAACATGAAACCAAATTTATCTGAATGAGTTTAAACTAGTCCCAATCTTTACAGTTCCTCTTTAAATTAGCCCTCTCAGCTCGTGTGTTTCTTTATCCAGATCTTGCCTCTTCTCTGCTTAGAGGAAAATGAGGGGGTGGGGGGAAGACCCAGATCACTTAAATGTCTACCTTTCCTTTATCAACAGATAGTTGAGAAAATCAGTAGGAATTCAGTAGGAAGATGAGGTGTGCGGAGCAGTGGTACAAATTCCATGACAATTATTTCACTGGTCCACGCAAAACTGCAGAAATTTGCATATTCAGCTGTAATATGATTTTTTTCCTTCAGTTCCTTTAGATAGTAAACTCACAAATAATTGACCTCTACTGCTTATGATGATGACCTTTGCCTCTACTGCTGTTTGGGTATGTCATCATTTTCATATTCTATCCTAATTAAAATATTAAACTACAGTTAGTTTTGTTTGGTAGACTTTCTGTGATGATAGAAATATGTGTACTTGTGTTTTCTGATTCACTCACAGCTTTTTATCCCTGAAAGTTTGCTTAGCACAATAACAGATCTGGAGGTTAAATTTTACTTAATATTAATTAATTTACATTTAAATAACCTTATGCAGCTAGTGGACATATTGGACAAGTCTAGATGATATACTATAGCTTTATCTTCTGTATTAATTTTTACATTTTAAAATTTTAGTATAACTTTAAATTACCACATCAGTTCAAGAATAGCAACGAACTCTCATATACCCCTCATCCAGAGTCCTTGGTCCAATTATTGTTTTTTTTCCATATTCACTTTATCATTCTATTTTATTATCTGATCTTATTGCTTCTTCTACCTATCTAATTTTCACCTGAGCATTTGCAAATGATTTTATTATAGTTTGTGACTTGAATGTCCACTCAAAGGCCCATGTAGTTGCTAGGCTAGGAAGCTACAAGGAGAAGGTAAACCCTTTGGGAGGCAGGACCTACTGGAATGAAGTAAGACCACTGCGGTGTGCTCTCATGAGCAGTAGGATGCAGGTTTCCTTCCCTATCTCTTTGCTTTTCAGCTTTGCCATGTGTTCTCAGCCATGGTGTTCTACTTTGCTATCATCTCAAAAGCAATGGAAATGGGAGCTGAGGATTTAGCTCAGTGGTTCTGATGCCTGCCTTGAGAACACAAGGGCATGGGTTCATTCCCCGGTAACCACATACAACAATGCTGGGCATGGAGACTCATGCTCAGCAGCAATCAGTACCACATACCACAATGCTGGGCATTGTGGCTTAGGCCTGTAATCCCTGCACTTGGGGACAGTTGATCATGGACTGAAATCTCAGATTTCAAGACAAAATAAACTTTTATTCTTCCAAGTCAATTGTCCTAGGTGTTTTGGCACTGTAGCAGAAAGCTGACTGTCATAAAGTTATGGACATGCTGCACCTTTGTCTCAGAAAACCACTGTTTTCTAAAGCCAGTGGTTTTCCCTAATAAAAATGCAGTATAATTATAAAAACTCAGGCAGTCAACATTGATATAATGTGAGTATGTATCTGGTGGTTTTGAAGGTGAGGCTCCAGACTACTAACATCAGCATCACTTGAGAACTTTCTAGAAATATGAAATTCTTGGCCTCCCCCTAACCATACTGAATCAGAAATTCTGGGGGTAGTTTTCAGTTATCTGTATTTTGATAACCCCACCTGATGAGTCATAAACAAGCTGAAGTTTGAAATCTAGCTGTCTAATTCACAATCAATATTAAAATTCAGCCTGTGGGTCCTGTTACATCCTTAGAAAGGGCATTTCTGTATAAATTCTTTTTATTGCATAGGACCCAGTCTGGAATCACTTGTATTAATTTTTTTTTGAGACAGGGTCTAACTTGGTAGTTCAGGCTGGTCCTGAACTCAGCAGTCCTGCTGCCTCTGCCTCCTGAGTGCTGAGATTACAGGTGTGAGCCACCATGCCCAGCACTGTGGTGTGTGGTTAGTGGGGAATGAACATGGGACCTTGCACTTGCAAGGCAAATGCCAGAACAACTGACCTAAATCCTGGGCCCACTTGTATTAATTTTTATTTATTTACTTTTATTGTGGTACTGGGGATTAAACTCAGGCCCATGTGCTTCCAAGGTAGGTGTGGTACCACTTAAACTAAATCCTCAGCATTTTTAAATGGTGTCGGTTTCAATAGACTGAACTTCTCTTCCAAGAGGAGACGTTTCCATGGAGACAACTAAGGGGCTGTTACTGCCTTTTGGAACTCTAGGCTGCAGCCATTTCCTGGCTCCTTAGGGGGAAAAAAAATGTGTGCAGGTTGCTCTGTTCTTATTAATAGAGATATTTCTCTTCTTCAGACACAAATTTATTCCTAACTCACAAAAAGCTCACATTGTTATCCTTTTTTACTAAGATAAAATAGTAATATATGAAATGGCTGGGTGAAGAGGCTGATCTCTTTATCACCAAAATCTTTCTTCTATAATTAAGACCTCTCAGAACTGAAATATAGCCAGTGTAGTGGTGCATACCTGAAATCCTGGCACCCAAGAGATTGAGGTAAAGGATCTTCATGAGTTCAAGGCTAGCCTGGATGATAAAGTAAGTTCAAAACCAGCCTGGAATATACAGTGAGGCTCTTTCTCAAAAAAAAAAAAAAGACTGACATTTATAAATGTATTAATGATTCCTTGATATCTACTACCCAACCCTCTGGACTCATCACCTCAGATCATGTGTGTAAGAAAGCAAACAATCAAATTTTCATAACTCACCAAACATTGAGTTATGATTCTGAAACTCCTAAAATGATGGAGTAGTTCAAATACTGTTGTTTTTTATTCTCTTCCATACCGGAAAGAAAGGGAAATGCTGTCTCTGGTCCTTTCTTCATACTTTTCCACCCTTCACCTTTGCTTAACCATTTCTTTTCCTAATGCCTTTCTGCTTGGCCCCACATCTTCCAGTCCTGTCCAGCTTTCTAGGCCCAGGTAAATGCAATAATCAAAAACTTCCATAGTCTCCTCAGTGAAATCTCTTCCCAGCCCCACATCCTTGACTCTCATATCATTTTTATCTTGCATGATGCTAAACACAGCCTGTTTCATATAAACTAACTAACACTCTTAATATATGAGATTGATCTCTTCTTGATTCATTTGTCTGTCACATCATGGGCCCATACAGTAAAGCACAAATAAGTTAGCACCCATGACATTTCTTTCTTTACCATTTGTTTCAGTTGCCACCAACTCATTTGTGTCAAGCCTTGATAATAACAATTGAAATAATGAATCCTTGTATCATGTGCCAAAAATCTTCTGTGTTACTGTATTTTGCTGGTACACCTAACAATGTACTGTCCCAGAGGGGAAGTACCCTGAGAGCCTTCTGTCACAGTGAGGTTGAAGCATCCCCAGAACCCTGGACACTATGGTGGAAGACATAATAAGATTAGATGAGATCACGTATCTTTAGCAGAGATGGAGGAATAATGGAGAGAGCATAAAGTATTAGAGCAAAAAAGCAGTAAAGATGTGACATGTCTGTATCCTGCTTGGAGATATTGACGTAGCTAAACAAAAAATGTATTGATATGATAGTAGGTCTGAGCCTTGACTGCACAGCGGAGTCATCTGTGAGCTTTCAAAAGTCCTTAGGCCTAATCTGATTTAATTGTTCTAAGGTCTGATTTAGACAGAAGGGCTTTGGAGCTCTCCTAATGACTAATGTGCAACCAGAGAACTGCAAAACAGAGAAAATGGTTAGTGTGGAAACAGACAAGAAGTCATAAAGGAAAAGCAAAGTTGAGGCCCAGACTGGAGAATGGAAAACTCTGATCAGATTATGGACATAGGCACCTATTTCATGACTAGGCATCTGGCTTGTTGCTGTCTCTCATGAAAATCACCCAGGTTATTCTCATTCCCTGAACAACCTCTGCTTCCAGTTCAACTTCCCATATATGCTTGTTATGACAAGAAAAACTATAATCCCTAACTCAATGTGAGCTCCCTATTGCCTTGGAAATTCCTATTCTTTCCCATGTATATGAATAAATTGGTTTCCTGGATTATTTATTGATTGCTTCTGAGCTTCAAGTTCAAAAAGGCTATGACAATCAAGGGTATTTCCAAAAGCTATTATTGAGTCCAATGTTGTGTCAGACAGAATTCCCAGAAAGAGTATGAGGTGACACAGATAATATATTATTTCTATAATGAACTCATTTGATAGGCTAATGGTTAAAGTATAAAGGGGCGTATGGTGTAATGGGAAGGGGGTAGTTTAGGTGCTATTGGGGCTAATAACAGAATCAAATGACATCCAATTGCAGGAACTATGGAGGGGTTGGCATATTATATTTGAGCTTGAAGTGTTGGCAGGATTTGGCCAAGTGGAATGCAGCAAGCACCCTGCTATTACAGAGAACAGTAAAGAGATAAAAGATGCAGAGGTAGAAAAGTGTGAGATATAGTTTAGGATACTTCACTTTTAATTACAATGTGCTTGTAGTACATTTCCCAATTTAACAGTTTATGTAATCATAGTACTGTTATTGTCAGGAAATTAATATTTTTGTCAGTTTCCCCCTAATGCTTTTTATCTATTTCAGGATCCAATCTAGGATTCTACATTGTATTCTATATTACATTCCTTAGATTCTTCATCTACAGAAATCTTCCTTTCTTGCCTTGGTGACCTCCATGAGACTTTTAATGAGGGCTAGTGAGTTATTTTGCAGTAGACTGTCTCTCAGCTTGGGGTTTTCTAATGCTTTCTCATAATTAGATGGGGTTATATACTCATACACAGCTACCCAGGGGACTGTCGTGTCTTTCCGAGTGCACTGCATCGGGGTACAGGATCTGTGTGTGGGGCATCTTATTCCTACAAGGTTAACTTAGACCACTGGCTAAGGCTCTGTCCTCCAGATTTCTCCACTGTACAATTATTTGCCCTATTTAATTGATATTTGGGGGGAAGATACTTTGCTAATATGCTTCTCCATAAACCTTCACTTACTGAGTTCAGCATCTTTCTGTGGACATTGCTTATAGTTTTTTTTTTTTTTAACTCTAGTACGGTATTTGCTTCATTGCAGTTATTTATTTACCTTATTCTTTTTATATTTAACCATTGAGAAGCTCCTCTAAGGAAGCACTATTCCTTTCGTGATGTATTGATTCATTTACACATTTCATTACGTATATATCAGGATGGACTCATGGATGTTTATTATGTGTGTGACTCAAGGCTGTCATTTATGATGTTGTTCAGATTCTTCTACTTTGGCTGTTGTGGCTTTTTCAGGTTGGTGCTTGTGTCTTTTTAGCATTTCTCTCTCTTTTTTGCAGATAAGTGAATTCTTATTTATTAATTCTATTTACAAATGGAACAGGATCTCAGAGAAGTAGATGATTTTATTTTCTCCCTTTTTACTGAGTACATTGGTCCATCACATTCAACACTGAAAATTTGTATCTATACATGATATATCTTGAGTCTTATTTTATCTCATTTTCCTCCTCTCCCTAAAATCCCCTACACTCCTGTACACATAAGCTTTGTTTCTATCTTTTGTTTTTACCATCAAATTTTTCTTCCCCATCTTTGCTTTCCCTTTGAACATTTTCTTCCTATTTCACAATACCTATCATATATTTTAGAACTTTATTACACTTTCAGTTTCTCATAGTAGAAAAAAATATGTGGTATTTACACATATATGTCCTATGTATTTCACTTATGAGTATGACCTCAAGATACATGCATTTAAATATAAATTGATAAAGAAGATGTGGGGTTTTTCTTATAGAATGATTTTTGACAATCACATGAACTGGAGATTTTATTCAGGGCAGGGCTGGGGAAGTTACTTCTTTTCTTGGCTTATTCTCACTTACATTCTATTTTTACATATTTCTGTTTCTGTATTATGAATACATCACAGAAATGTGACTAGAACAGTTTTGGCCCTAGTAGATGTTATTGTTATAATAGTGAATTATCTCATTGTTACTCTCCCCAAGTCTTTTCAGCTATTTTTTGGAAGGTAAGCTAATTTTTATCTCTGAGTTTTGGCTTGCAGCCCTTAGTAGGAGGATTCATGGAAAAAAAAAAAAAACAAATTCTTAAACATTAGTAGATCTGATAGCAAAATTTTCCAAGGAAGTACTTTTTGTTTGTACTATGAAAAGAAAATTTGAAAAATTTCCCTTATACTTATTTTTGAAAAGGTGTTGATATAACCTAAATAGGTGGGTCAAGTTTCCAATTTGAAATTCATTGAATATGTGTCAGTAAATGACTGAAGTGAGTTTGGCAATAACATATAGCTGTCAAGCTTACTAGTGCCCGGAGTGTCCTTATTAAATTTCACATTGGGAACATCAGGTCTAGTATTAGAGACAGTTCTTTTTTGTTCTTTATGACTATTGCTCATAGTTCTGAAGCTCTTTGGGGGGCCACCACTGCCTGGAATTGGTTGTTGAGGAACATGCCTAAGATGTTGATCACTTGGACATTGATTGGTGACCACCCTTGCTGATGTGAGCTGAGTGGCATCCATACACTGGGGTGATCATACACTGGCACTGCTTTCAATTGCCTACATTGCCCAAGTTACTGCTGGTTGAGGCAGACATGTTCAGAGAGCTAGATCTCATCTGGTCTCTTAAGTTTTCTAGAACATTTCCATTCAGGAGTAGGTAGGCTTCCTTAATTTTTTTCTGTGCCAAATCTAAAGAGCTAGACTTTATTCTGTTAGGGAGACTCTAATGAGTGTCTCATGTTTTTATACATCTAAGTTGATCTGTTCATCATTTTTATAGTATTTTTATACTATATAGTATAATAGTATTTTATAGTATTTATATACTATATAGTATACTATATAGCATATATATATATATAGTATACTATATAGTATCTTCTATAGATACTATATATATGGTAGATACTATATAGTATCTACTATAGGTACTATATATATAGTAGATACTATATAGTATATATACTATATATAATCTATAGTATATTATATATTATATTATATAGTATTATATAGTATATATATTATATATACT